>JABUQX010021315.1:32500-38592 GCA_015478945.1 Trachelipus rathkii | reverse complement strand
CTTATCGCAATGATATGCATACATTCCTTTTGATAGATATTATGTTAAACAATAAAAACAACTTATGAAAAAAAGATAATATGGACAACAATGAATGTAATAGGGAAGAATGGTTAGTTAAATAAACTACCTACGATGTAGTAACTTTCTCTTCTAGACATCTACGTGCATAGCGTCTGAAATACCCTATCAAGCCTCAACAATAGTCGCCATCATATTGATATCCCACTTGCCTTGGTAACGTCCTTCCATGAAATTTAGATCTTGATGGAAGCGTTCACTCTGCTCATCACTAACATCGCCTAGTTATCCGGAAATTTTCTTAGTTAAGAATGTAAGTAGTGCAAATATTAAACTCAGACATTAACATCCATGAGAAATGCATCATGCTCTAGCAGTTCCGGTACAATGTTAGTGGTCTCGGCTTTCCTGTTCCCCAGAAAAATCTTCTGCTACATCTGAAAAAGCATCCCACGCTCTTGCCTCTAACACAGTCATTGTTGTAGCAAAGGCAGCATCACGGAGGAGTGTCCGTATTTTGGCCATCAAATATCCCAGCTTTTTTCTTCTCGTCACTCAGACCAGGAAACGTTGAGCATAAATAGCGGAAGCATTCACCATCATGGTCCAGGGCCTTCACAAATTTTCATCAACCAAGTTTTGTGTGTAGTGGAGTTAAATATGTCTTTCTCTCTGTTACAATGTTCACGGTTACGATTTCCGCCACCTTCATCAAGGTTTCCCCGGTGAACATTCTCTTTGGTCCAGTGATCCTGCCCCGTATCAAAAGCACAGGAAGCAGGGATATGTGGTGAAACCTGCTTGCTGAACCGAGCAAAAGGTTTACCATTTTGATTGTCACGGCATATTTACCACTCCATGTACCTGAATTGTTGCCTCTCCAAACGTCTATGATTTTTGCAAAACTTCCGTCTCTCATCCGTTACCGAGTACCCTACTGAACGAAGCATACCGTGCCGTTGCTGTAACAACACACACTTTAAACTGCTCTTGGAAGTGTCCAATAAACCAGTCGCCACCACCGCACGCACCTGCATCGTATGCTGGGATCCCATAGCGAGTAGTAGGCATGCAACTTCACTGCAATACACAAGTTACATCTGACGAAGCCTCCCAGCTCTCTTCTCTGTTACGATAAAATGTTACTCTTGCGCCTAGTCATTTTTCATGCAACCTCGAATCCAACAGCTCAGGAACTTCGGCAAATACAACTCTCATATAAGATCGTCAGTCACCCTGGTGAAACAATGACACATCCGACTGTATTCAGATGATGATCAGACATCATCCAGTCGATTGGCATCCATACATATTAGACGACTAAAGGTACCACATTGCTTCACCGAATATCTCACTATCGTCGAGATAAGCACCTAAGCACTGAGCACAGGCCGCCATACCCAAAACCCAGATAAAACTGCTGCATACTTGTTAGATATTGCGGATCAGGTAAACGGCTATACAGCTTACGTAGGTGCGCACATAGAATTGTGTCTATCCTAGGAATATGCAAAATGGAATCCATGATTGCACACCGAAAAACGGATGTGATACCAGCAATAATCCGAGAATAATATATGGATCAGCACCTCGAATACGATATAATCTGCTACAAAAGATCCATCAAGAAAAATATTCACTATTTTTTGTTACCCGAGTGTAAGTTTTCTTAGTATTTTTACCCTAAAGGTGACCAGAACTTTGAAAAACATTCGCCGAATAGCGAGTGAATTATTACGGCCGAATAATTCGGTATTCGGCCGAATACCTTTAGCCGTATATTCGGTATTCGGCTTTTTCACTATTTGGCACAATCCCTAGATATATAATTATAATTATATATATATATATTATATAATATATAGATATATATTATATATATATATAATATATATATATATATAAGATATTATAATATATATATATTATATATATATATACATAATATATATATGACTCGGTGCGCAGTGGCCTGAGTGGTGCGTTTGCACGCTTAGGGTCGTGAGTTTGAGTCCTCGTCAAACGGGATTTGTACTTTCGACTAGTCACCAGGATGGACACAAAAAAAGGTGCGTTTTAGGAAATTTTCTGTAAATTCGATTATCAGTTTACGCAGTCAGTGTATTTAATACACTAATCTCAATACCCTCACCTCACTCATCCATAGCCAACACATACAACGGTACAACCTTTATTACACATACAGACACCTACATTCCTATTAGCCTCACACACAGTAGGTCTGTGAGTTCCAGCAGCCTCAACCAGGCCCACTGATGGCCTGGATATCTGCGACTTGGTTCAGGACTGAGGCTTGGGGTTTACTATTAACCTGGATAATGGCGAACCTTCTCCACTTTTGTATGGGCCCACGGTCCGAAAAACTATAAAAATAGTAACCTTTCCCCCGTGATTGTCGTGGTAAAATAAATAAATGAAATAAGATAGCAAATATCTATATATACCTATATATATAACTAATATAATATATATATACTAATATATATTATATAATATATATATAATATATATAATAATAATATATATATAATATATTATAATAAATTAATATATATATATTATTATATATATATATATATATATATATATATATATATATAATATATATAATATATATATATATATATATATCACCACCACCAGTGCGTAACATGCACCGAAAACAAAAAGAGTAGAAGAATGACGCAAATTGAAAAGAAAGCCCAGCCTTACCACCCCCTTTATACCTTTTAGTGGGAACTCATTGCAGTCAGAAAATACACTGTAAGCTCACAGGAGTCGTGTACACTCTCACGTATGGCACCTTGCAAGTGGGGTTCATCCCTTGGCCCAGGTGGGCCACAACCATACCCGCCTCACAAAACCCTCGTTATTCCCCCCACCTTTTTCCTTTAATTTTTAGCGGGCCCACCCCTTTTTTCTCTTTTTTTCGGGGGGGGGCCCCAAATTCCCAGCTCACATTTATTTCTCTCCAGTCATTCCTTTACTGGCTCAATCCACTTTTTTTCTTCAGTTTCCCAGCCGGTTGATTCCTAGCACACTCACCACAATACATCCTCTTAACCAACAATCATCCTTCCTTTCCACATAACCAAACCATCTCAATGTACTTTCATTTATTCTCTCATTTACACCTTTCTTCAGTACCACACAAACTCTTTAATACGGTTTCATTCCCTTTTATCCCAATTCTCCACAACAATATAATTAATATATATATATATATATATATATATATATATATATATATAATATATATATATATAATATATATATATAATATTATATATATATATATATATATAATATATATATATATTAGTGATGGGACAATAAGAACTTTTGACTTGATGCCGATTAATTGAAAGTATATTTTAAAAATTCTATTATTTTACTAATTTAACAAATTATAAGAGAAGAATTAAATTGTGTCACTTCATTCTTATAAAGTGTAAATACATTAAGAACTGCATTAATACATAAAAAGTTTTCCTGTTATTCATTAACATCTTGGTTTTGTTCTAATTTATATTATAATAATAATAATAATAATAATAATCATAAGGAAGTAGGTAGAATTTAACCCCTTCGTCCCAGTGGCAGTGTCTTTCAGTAGAGCTACAATTTTATAAATTTTCGTTTTCACTAAAAATATAATGTTGCAAGAATTATTTGCCTTTTTGCAATAAATTTTGATGACATCGTGTCTGCTTAAAAAAAAAAAAAAATATATAAATATATATATATATATATATATAATATTAATTATATAATATATATATATTATATATATATAATATATACTATAACTAGGTATATATATAATTATATAATATATATATATATATATATATAATATAAGTAATATATATATATATATATAATATATATATATATAATAATATATATAATATATATAGTATATATATTATATATATTTTTATAATTAAAATATATTATTATAATAATATAGTATATATATATATAATATATATATATATAATACAATATCATATATATAATATATATATATATATATATATATATATAATATATATATATATATATATATAATATATATATATATATATATATATAATATATATTGGGTGTCACTCACATTGACATCTACAATGTATTTAGATGTCCCCAAGACTTGTGACTTGGGAGTATGTTTAACACCCACCCCCCCTCTAAGTTGTTTATTTCAATTCTGTCGACTCCTACTCTTTTAATTTTACATCGGTATGATATAGTGTGAAGCATGGAATGATACAAAGGGGAACTTCACAAATATTACATGAATAAACTGTTTTTCTAACTTTCTTTTGAAGAGCACAGTATTTACATCTTCTTTGGTGGTTTTTTATTTTAGCATTATTTTTGATGTGCTGAGGAATGTGTCTACCTGTTAGATGGCATGGGATTTCTCCTAAAGTAACTGCAGATCTTTTGCCTGACCAATAAACTTTCTCAAGAGTGTTTTTTCAATATCTCATCTATTAGTTGTAATTTAAATTCCAGGAGTTTTCTTACCATTATTTTTTTTGTATATATAGTGGCAGTTTTGAATGCATATTTCGACAATTCTAAGAAATAACTTTTTGTAATATTTTTTTAGTCCTTTTCGTGTCATGGAAGCTGCAGATGTAATCTGATCCATTAAATCTACATCAGCCATATGATCTTTTTTATACTTTATGCATACAGTAGATTTAAGATATTCTTTACAGCTACAGTAACACGCTCCATAGAGCTATCATAGAGTGTGCTTAGTATGTTAACATATTTTTTATCCGTCCATTTAAGATGCATGATTTTTCCAAAGAACTGTTCCTAATTTTCTCCTTTTTTGAACTTCTTACTGCACACCAGTGGTAACAATTCTTTTCTGTTAAATCGAACAGTGCCAACTGCATCAGTAGCTCTTGAAGTCAAAATTTTGAATAATTCAGGGTATGCATAAAAGTTTTCCATTCCTATACAATATCCTTTATTGATGAGAGGTTCACATAAATGAAGAACAATAGAGATAGGGGTAACTGTAGAAATTATAGGGGAATTAGTTTATTGAAAGATGTAGGGAAGATATATGCTGGTATTTTGGTTGAAAGAGTGCGTCCATTGACTGAAGGACTGATTGGTGAAGAACAACGTGCGTTTAGAAGTGGTAGAGGATGTGTGGATCAAATCTTTACATTGAAACAAATGATTGAGAAAATAATTGAGAAGAAGAATAAATTGTATGTTTTATGGATTAATAGGGAAGCTCTATTGCAGGCGTTAGTGATCTATGGTGTTGGTGGTAGCTTCTGAATTGAATCAAAAGTATGTATGACGATAGTGAAGCGAGTGTAAGAATAAATGGAGTCAAAAGTGATTGGTTTAATATTAATAGCGGCTGGGATGTGCTATGTCTCCTTGGTTATTCAATTTGTATATGGATGGGGGTATGAAAGAATTAAAGGTGGGGGTGGCAGGGATGGTGTTAGAATGATGAAGAATGGAAGAGAGTGGTAGGTGCCCTACCTATTATATGAGGTTGATTTTTTTTGTGGAGAATCTGAAGAGACTTTGAGAGGATTGGTAGAGAGATTTGACAGGTTGTGTAATAGGAGGGGTTTGAAAGTAAGCGTAGATTAGAGTAAGGTTATGGTTGTGTATGAGGGCAGTCCTTGGTGTGAAGTTATTAGATGGTGAGCAGCTGGAACAAGTGTTTGAGTTTAAATATTTTGGATATATGTTGGATGAAAAAGGAACAGATGATGCAGAGTGTAGTAGGAAAGTTGTGAATGGTAGGAAGGTGGCTGGTGCAATCAAATCATTGGTGCATGTACAGGAACTAAGTCTTGAGTGTGCAAGGGTCTTACATGAGGGTATGTTATTACCTGTGTTAATGTATAGTTGTGAGACTATGGTCTGGAATAAGAGGTATAGGTCTATTGCACAATGTGCTCAGATGGGCAATCTTAGGGATGTGTTAGGTGGGAGAAGAATTGATAAAATGAGGATTGACCTCATTAGAGAGATGTGTGGTGTGAAGAAAGGGG
>JABUQX010021315.1:0-30000 GCA_015478945.1 Trachelipus rathkii | reverse complement strand
AGCTCCTATTTTCAGCACATTGGGAAAGTTGATGATATTTATAAATATTTTCCAGTTATGAATCCGAGTGCATCCTGTGCAAATTCTAGTGAAAATTCAGAAGCTTCAAGCACAGAGCCTGTATCAAGTTCTGAAGAGAGTGATGATGAAATTTCTCCGCATGTATCAGATTCTGAAGGTGATGAAGCTCCTTCCATTATTTGTGCAAGCATGTTACAAAGTGTAGAACAAGAAACACCTGATGAAATTAAAAGCTCTGAACCCCTTATGTGTGTTGAAGAAAGTCCTTTAAAATGTAACTCGGAGAATGTATCTGAAAAATTAATTATTTCCAATTTTAATGGTCATCTACAGGAGTCCAATGAAAATACTTCAGAGACTATCAATTTAGAATGTTTGGGAGATTCTTATGAAGATATCTGCCCGCCATCTGAAGAGGTTAATAATATTTCTAACAAGGATGACTCACTATCTGATTCTTATAGTGAGACAGAGCATGAAGTTGATTCTTGTGGTGTTAATTTGAGATTATTTGGCCACAAGGATAGGGATGCTAAAGAATCTGTTACTACAGAGACCGAACTCGAAAGCTCAAAGTCTGAGGAACGAATTTTATTAAAATTTAAAAAATCTTTATCTTCTTCAGAAAAGGGAAATGAAGGTTTTGGAATTAAGCTAAAAAAGAAAAAGAAGAAAAAGAAAAAACATAAACATGAAAAGCATTTAAAAAAGAAAGAATTAACCTCTAAGTCAAAGGTTTCTACTGTATGTGATGTTGATAAACTGAAAGGCTTCAAAGCTGTAGAAGATTTTGATCCTACTGTAGCAACTGATATCCCTGTGCAGTCTGATTTTCAGTCCTTTTTCACGGATCTTGATCTATGCTCAAATATTTCTGTGCATCCAAATGATACTTGGCAGACTCTCATTAATTCCTGTAATGCATCATCATTAGAGAGTGTTGATGACGTTGAAAAACGTGAATCTGTTGCTGTTCCTGATCATGTAGCAACCGTAGAAGTTTCTGAGGAAGTAAATTCTAATATAAAAAAAACAGAAGTTCCTAAAGAGTCCGTTAAAAAGGTTGTTAAAAAAACAAAAAAAATTCAAAAACTTGCAGGATTTACCACGGAACAGTTTGGTATTGGATGGAGTAGGAAAATAAAATGGAATGAAACTGGTCAGGGAAAGGTTTCATTTCTTATTACTCCAGAAGGACAACGTATTGTTTCATCTATAGAACTAATGGCTTATTTCAAAAAAGCTGGAAAAACAATGCTGGAGCTAGATCATTACTTTCCCAAAGATCTTGTTCGAACTCTTCCAAAGGAAAAAGAGGAGGGTACTGTAAATAATTTTGTGGATTCTGACGTTATGCAAAGACTTTCTCCTTCATTTACTAATGATGGTGCTTCCGATAATAAAAAGAGGAAGGTCGTATATAGGCAGCCAAAACTATTATCTAATAAGAAAATATTAAAGTACCGCTCAAGAGGCAGAATTCAAAGAGCAAAGTTACTAAAATCTAATAATGTAGACTTAGAGAAATCTGCAAAAGGACAAGTTAAAATTGTTTCTGATGCAGGACCCCGAGTTAAGCACGTCTGTAGAAGTCAAGCCCAAGTATTGGGAATGCCAAGGGCTGTGTTTCCTTCACCTGAATTTGAGCATTCAGAAAAATTATCAGATACAACTTCTCAAAAAAGAAAGCACTATTGATGAAAAGAAAAATTCTTCAAATTTCAGTAATTTCAACTCCAAAAGCTGATAGGGTAAGTTTATAAGACATGAAAAAAAAATGAAATAGAATTTCTCAGAATTTTTTTTTAGTAGTGAATTATTTTAATAGTTTTATGAAAAACTAAATATAGTATATAACTAATTCTAAGTTTTCTGTCACAAAGGTTTTGAAGAAAACCGTTTGGTGCAATAAATGTCCAGGATGCACCACACCAAATTGTCGTGAATGTGCTCATTGCTTAGACATGAAGAAATATGGAGGACCTGGAACAAAAAAGAAGCCTTGCTTGTGAGTTTATGTATACTTAGTGTCTATAGATTATTGCAGTTTTGATATTTCTGAATTTAAATTTATTATTGTATTAAAAAATTAAGTTTTGAAACTTGCAATCATTATCCAATGTTTTTATCTTGTGTAATGGTAATATTAAGTTAACCCGAAAAGTCAACTTTTTGTGATACTGACCCTACTCATACTGTAGATATTAGTATTGTCATCTTTACGCCGCTCCACAAGTTTGTTCTCAAGATTAATTATAACTTAATTATAAATTAATTTCCATTACTTATTCAGGTTATTTTCCATCCAATTAATTTTCTCTTCCATCTGCATTACCCATCATCAGCAGCGGTCTAATTTTAACCTATGTCAACTAAAATATTTGTACTTAAAATTGTCATTATTAAATTAGTTATAAACTTAGTTTCATTTAGTATGTATACCTATCACTATAATTTTTTTGGTTCTGACAAATTTATTAACCTAAAACTATATAAGCAGCGTCATTCACTTTAAATGCTTGGAAATGATAATAAATTAAGTAATTCTTCCGTCCCCAGTTTCAGTATCAAGATTTAATTTTTTTTTTTTTTTTGTATATTAAAGAAAGAGGAAGTGTTTTAATCCATCGAGATCTGCGAAATCTATATCAAATATGAGGGAGGAACATCCAACTAATGAGATTGCAGAAGAGGCGAGTGGAGGAATGAGAGATGAGAAGAGAAGCGATGAGAGTCAGACCATAGATTATTCAACACCCATTAATTCTGAAGTTGAATTCATGTCGGATACTCCCACAGATTATATATTTAATGATGAAAAGACGAAAGTGGAAGAACTTTTGCATTCGACTGAGAAGCCCATTTTCATCCCTAAACTTGTGAAAACTAGCATCGAACCGAAGGTGTGTATCTAATATATATATATATATATATATATATATATATATATATATATATATATATATATATATATATATATATATATATATATATATATATATATATATATATATATATATATATATATATATATATATATATATATATATATATATATATATATATATATATGTAGTATGTGAGGGGAGTGTGGAAAGAACACTTTGAAAATCTGCACAATATTAACAGTAATGAAGAGGTGTTAGTGAATGTGTGTGGTTTTGATGGTGCAAGAAGGAATAGGTATTTTGGGGGATGAGGTTATTAGTAAGGAGGAGGTAATGGGTAGGGTGAGAAAGTTGAAGAATGGTAAATCCGCATAGATTAACTTACTAGTGAAATGATCAAGAGCGGAGGCGATGGTGATTGACTGGATTTGGAAGTTGTGTAATAAAGCGCTATGGAGGGTGCAGGTAGTTCCAAGTGACTGGAGGAGAGCGTAAAGTACCCCCTTATATAAGGGTAAAGGAGAAAAGGGGAACTGTAGAAATTATAGGGGAATAAGTTTATTGAGTGTTGTAGGGAAGGTATATGCTGGTATTTTGGTCGAAAGAGTGCGTCGAGTGACTGAGGACTGATTGGTGAAGAACAAGGTGCGTTTAGGAGTGGTAGAGGATGTGGATCAAATCTTTACATTGAAACAAATGATTGAGAAAATGAGGGAGAAGAAGAATAAATTATATTTAGGTTTTATGGATTTACAACAGGCGTATGATAGAGTTAATAGGGAAGCTTTATGGCAGGTATTAGTGATATATGGTGTTGGTGGTAGGCTTCTGAATGGAATCAAAAGTATGTATGACGATAGTGAAGCGTGTGTAAGAATAAATGGAGTCGAAAGTGATTGGTTTAATATTAATAGCGGAGTGAGGCAGGGATGTATTATGTCTCCTTGGTTATTCAATTTGTATATGGATGGGGTTATGAAAGAATTAGAGGTGGGATGGCAGGAAATGGTGTTAGAATGATGGAGAATGGAGAGGAGTGGAGGGTGCCCTACCTATTGTATGCGGATGATTTGGTTCTGTGTGGCGAGTCTGAAGAGAGTTTGAGAGGATTGTGGAGAGATTTGGCAATGTATGTAAAAGGAGGGGTTTGAAAGTAAACGTAGATAAGAGTAAGGTTATGGTTGTGAGTGAGGACAGTCCTCAGTGTGAAGTTATGTTAGATAATGAGCAGCTGGAGCAAGTGTCTGAGTTTAAATATTTAGGGTATGTGTTGGATGAGAAGGGAACGGATGATGCAGTGTAGTAGGAAAGTTGTGAATGGCAGGAAGGTGGTTGGGTGCAATTAAATGTTGGTGAATGGGGCACTAAGTCTTGAGTGCGCTTAGAGTCTTGCTATGTAGAGGGTATGTTGTTACCTGTGTTATTGTATGGTAGTGACACTATGGTCTGGAAGAAGTATAGATCCAAAGTTCAATGTGTTCAGATGGACAACTTAGGCATGCTAGGTGTGAAAAGACTAATAAAGAGAATGAACGTAATGAGAGTTGTGTGGTGTAAAGAGAAAGGGGTAAATGAGAATAAATGAAAGTATGTTGAGATGGTTTGGCCATGTGGAAAATATGAATGAAAGTCGGTTGGTTAAGCGGATGTATAGTGGAGAGTGTGTTGGGAACCGACCGGCTGGGAGACCGAAAGAATGAGTCGGTGAACGAATGTCTGAAGGAGAGAAATGTGAGTTTGCAGAGGCGAAAATAAAGGTGCATGATAGGAGAGAATGGCAGGGTTTTGTAAGGGCATGGTTGTGGCCCCACTCTGGGCCAGGATGAACCTCTTACATTGGACGATTTAATTATAGTGAGGGTCCGTCATGGTCCTGTGAAGCTCTAGGGTGGATTTTCTGTCCATTAGCCTCACCAATTAATGGTACAGAGGGGGCGGTAAGGCTGGCTTTCTTTTCGACGTTTGTCATGTTTCTCCTACTGCTTTTCTTTTCCATTATACAGCAATCTCCCCAATCTTGGAGCAAAGAGGAAGGTGAAGAAAGAAAGAAAGATAGAGAGATAAGATATATATATATATATATATATATATATATATATATATATATATATATATATATATATATATATATATATATATATATATATATATATATATATATATATATATATATGTAAGGTTCATTTTTAAAGGGTAGAAGATGCGTAGATCAAATTTTAAAACAAACAAATGATTGAGAAAATGAGAGAGATAAAGAATAAATTATATTTAGGTTTTGTGGACTTGCAACAGTCATATGACAAGATTAATAGGGAAACTCTGTGGCAGGTGTTAGTAATGTGGTGTTGTGGTAGGCTTCTGAATGAAATCATAAGTATGTATGACGATAGTGAAGAGTGTTTAAGAATAAATGGAGTTGAAAGTGATTGGTGTAATATTAATAGTGGAGTAAGCCAGGGATTTGTTATGTCTCCTTCGTTATTTAATTTAGTTATTTAATTTATATATTGGTGTGGTGATGAACGAGTTAGAGGCAGGGGATGGTGTTAGAATGATTGAGAATGGAAGAGAGTGGAGGATGAATTGCTTATTGTAAGCGGATGATTTGGTTTTGTGTGGCGAATATGAAGAGTTGAGAGTATTGGTAGAGGTTTTTGAAATAAATGTAGGTAAGAGAAGGTTATGGTAATGAGTGAGAAGAATCCGCGGTGTGAAGTCATGTTGGATTGTGAGCAATTGGAACAAGTATCTGAGTTTAATTATTTTGGATACACATTGGAGGAAACAGGAATAGATAATGGAGAATGTAGTAGGAAAGTTGTGAACGGTAGGAACTAGGAAGGTGGCTGTAAAGGGACTAAATCTTGAATGTGATAGGGTTTTGCATGAGGGTATGTTGTTACCTGTGTTAATGTATAGTAGTGGAGCTATGGTCTGGAATAACAGGTATTGATCTAAGGTACAATGTACTCAGATGGACAATCTAAGGGGCGTGGTAGGTGTGAGAAGAATTGATAAAATGAGGATTGAGCGCATTAGGGAATTGTGTGATTTTAAGAAAGGGGTGAATGAGAGAGTAAACGAGAGTACATTGAGATAATGTACATATGAAAAGAATGGATGATAGTTGGTTGGTTAAGTGAATTTATAGTCGTGAGCGTGCTTGGAGACCGAAGAAAATGGGGATTGAGTCAGTAAAGGAATGTCTGAACTAAAGGATTGAGAGTTTGGCAGATGCGAGAAGAAAGATGCATAATAAGAGTGAATGATGGGGTTTTGTGAGGGGGTATGGTTGTGGGCTGCGTGGTCCAAGGGATGTACTCGACATTGGCGAGATACCATAGTGATTGTTCGTCCTAGTCACATGAAGCTCTATGGTGATTTTTTTTTCTAATTTTGACGTGTTTTTACTTAAGGGTATGGATGGGACAGTATAGCGGGATGGGGAACTTAATCATGCTCTTGTGCTACTTTTCTTTTTCCAGTGTATGTTGCGCACCTCACCTCTAATTTGGCGAATGAAGGAAATTGATGATATATATATTTTTTCTTTCTTTCTTTCCCATAGATGGGAGTAGGGTGCGTAACGTGCACGGAAATAGGATAGTTTAGTAGAAAAGTATGACGTAAGCCTAAAGAAAAGCCCCTACACCTTCCCTTCGTACCCTTAAGTGCGAGCCGTCTCTGCCAAAATCCTCCCTAAAGCTTCACGTCAATGTACCTTTCTTCTCGTTTCTTCCAAACACATTCTTTTCATTCAGACACTTTTGCTGACTCAATCCCCTTTTTCTTCAGTCTCCCAGATCATTTCCTAGCACACTCACCACTATACATCTGCCTAGCCAACCGACTATTATCCATCCTTTCCAAGAGACCAAACCATCATAATACACTCAATTTATGCCATAACTCCCTAACAAGTTCATTTTTCATTTTATAAATTCTTCTCACACATAACGCGCCCCTAGGATATCCATTTGAATGGATTGCATCTTAGATCTATACTGCTTGTTCCACACCATAGTTTCACTACTATACATTAACATAGGTAACAACATGCCTTCATGTTTAACCCTAGCGTACTGAAGACTTAGTCCTTTTGTATTCACCAAGGATTGCACCACCCACCTTTCTCCCATTCACAACTTTACTACTACAGTCTGCATTATGAATTCCCTTTTTATCCAACATATAGCCTAAATGTTTGAAATCGGATGCATATTCCATTTTCTCACGATCCAACATGATTTATTTCACACTGCTTACTCTCCTCACCCACTACTATCACTTACATACACTTTCACACCCCTATACCAATCCTCTTAAACTTTCTTCAGATTCACCACACCAAACTAAATCATCAGCATACCTCCACTGTTTTTCATTCTATATCAATCTTAACACCTTCCCCTTCTTCCATTACTTCTAATTTTTTCACCACCCCAGCCATATACAAATTATGTAGTCATGGAAATAAAACACATCCCTGTCTCACTCTATTATTAATATTAAACCATTCACTTTCACTTCATTTGTTCTAACACTCGCTTTACTATGTACATACATACTTTTCATTCCATTCAAAATGCCTACCACCAACGTCATATTTCTTCACTAACATCTGCCGCAGAGCTTCCCTATTAATCCTGTCATACACCTGTTGTAAGTGTAAAACCAAAATCCTGTTTATGCTTTTCACATTTTCACAATCATTGTTTCAATTTGAAGATTTGATTTATACTTCCTCTACCACTTCTAAATGCATGCACCTTGTTCTTCGCCAATCAGTCCTTCAGTCACTCGATGCATTATTATTATTATTATTATTATTATTATTATTATTATTATGATTATTATTATTATTATTATTTATATATATATATATATATATATATATATATATATATATATATATATATATATACACCATCTTTTTGTATATATTTATATATATATATATATATATATATATATATATATATATATTTATATATATATATATATATATATATATATATATATATATATATATATATATATATATATATATATATATATATATATATATATATATATATATATATATATATATATATATATATATATATATATATATATATATATCACTACCACCATCATTTTGAATATTTTTAGTATTTTGGATATGTATCAGCCATTCTTATTTGGTTTATTTTTTGTGATATTTTCTCTTCAATTAATTTTTTTTAATCAAGTAGATAAGGGCTTAAAGTTTTTTTTTTTTTTGTATATGTTTTTCAAAACAATATAATTTATTTTTCTCAAAATTGTTTTTTCATTTAGGATAAAGGTGACATAAAAACTGGGAAGGAGTGTGTGCCAGGATCAAGTGTCAATATTGATTATTGGCAACAGTATGATGCAGAAGAGATGCTTACCTCTGGTTTTCCTATTGTTACTTCAGTTCCTCTTCAGATTGAATCCTTTTGTTTTAGATGTGGTTCTGCTGGATTAGAACCAGTAAGTATATATATATATATATATATATATATATATATATATATATATATATATATATATATATATGTATATATATATATATATATATATATATATATATATATATATATATAAAAAGTATATATATATATATATATATATATATATATATGAGGGTAATGTTGAAGAGAGTGCGATTTTCTGGGATAATCTGGATGGGGTGAGTAGGGGCTTCAGATTGATTGTGTTAGGTGACCTAAATGGTTCAATAGGTGATCCAAAAAGGGATGTATAACTGGTGGCTTTGGGGTGTTAGGAGAAATGAGAATGGTAGGAAATTGATTGATTCTGTCTGTGAGGAGAGAGGTATGTGTGTAAGTAATACTTCTTTAAACACAAGAGTATTCATAAGTATACTAGAGTTGGTATCGAAGTTCGAAGTGAAACGTATGATTGATTTTGTGTTGGTGAAGAAGGAGATGTTAAAGTATGTGTGGGATGTTAAATCAGTGACGGGGTTAGGAATGGGATTATAGGATCATTATGTTGTCTTATGTAAAATTAAGTTAGGAAGGGCTTGGATGTAGAAGAAGGGGATAAGGAAGGAAGTGAGTAGAATTAAGAGTGAGGAGTTAAGTGAACAAGGTAGTGAAAATAATTAAGTATTTAAGAGCGCTTTCAAATAAATCAGTTGAATGCGAACAAGTTAAAACTGAACAAATCTGGAAGCAAATGAAGGAAGCGGTTGTTGTAGTGCAAAAGAAGTATGTGGATGTGCTAAAGTAGGGAGTAAGAATGTTAACAGTGAGTGGTGGAATGAAATGGTGATGCAAGAGACTAAAAGCAAAAAGGAAGCGTGGTTAAATGTACTAAAAGCCAATGATGAGGTCTCAAAAGTAAGATGTTTGGAGTTATATAAGGAGCAAAAAATAAATACTAAAAGAGGCATACATAGGAGAAAAAGAAGAGGTAAATGAACAGTTTGGAAGGAGGATGAATTGGGACTTACAAGGCATAGGAAGCTCTTCTGGAAGGAAGCGCGAAAGGTTAAGAATGGGAATAAGAGGAATCTTCTTAGAATAACGAATAGGGATTGTGCTTTGGTAACTGATGAAATGGATGCGAGGGAAGTGTGGAGGGAACACTTCGAAAATCTGCTTAACATTGGCAGTAATGAGGAGGTGATAGTGAATGTGTTTGTATATTTTGGGGATGAGATCATAAGTAAGGAGGAGGTAATGGGTAGAGTGGGATAGTTGAAGAATGGTAAATCTGCTGGTGTAGATGAAATTACTGGTGAAATGATCAAGAATGGAGGCGGGATGGTGATTGATTGGACTTGGAAGTTGTGTAACAAAACGTTTATGGAGGGTATAGTTCCGAGGGATTGGAGGTGAGCAGTATTAGTACCCTTATATAAGGGTAAGGAAGATAAGGGTTACTGTAGGAATTATAGGGGAATTAGTTTATTGAGTGTTGTAGGGAAGATATATGCTGGTATTTTGGTCGAAAGAGTGCATCGAGTGACTGAAGGACTGATTGGTGAAGAACAAGGTGCGTTTAGAAGTGGTAGAGGATGTGTGGATCAAATCTCTATATTGAAACAAATGATTGAGAAAATGAGGGAGAAGAAGAATAAATTATATTTAGGTTTTAGGGATTTGCAACAGGCGTATGATAGGATTAATAGGGAAGCTCTGTGGCAGGTGTTAGTGATATATGGTGATGATGGTAGGCTTCTGAATGGAATCAAAAGTATGTATGACGATAGTGAAGCGTGTGTAAGAATAAATAGTCAAAAGTGATTGGTTTAATATTAATAGTGGAGTGAGGCAGGGATGTGTTATGTCTCCTTGGTTATTCAGTTTGCAAATGGGTAGGGTTATGAGAGAATTAGAGGTGGGGATGGTGTTAGAATGATGGAGAATGGAAGAGAGTGGAGGGTGCCCTACTTATTATTATTTTTTATTTTTTTTAAACAGTGGTCACCACTTCTCACGGGCAGAGCCCTATTCAAGGAGGGGGTGTTGCAAACCTCAGATATTCATCAACTAACGCAAACTACGCAGATGAGCACAGACGCAGGCTTTGAAGTGAGAGAGATTAAATTCAGCAGGAAACAGAAGATGGAAGAGAATTCCGCAGAACAGAGGTGGCAGGAAAGAAGGAAACACCGCAGCGAACAAGCTTGGAGTTACCAATATCAACACAAAACTCATGCGCCGACACAGCACCCTTGTGCTACGAGGGCGCCGTAAAGGTGGTGGTACGCGAGTGATAAGCTCCCTCGAGCACCTGCCGCCGCGATACCTATAGAAAAAGAGATAAAGCACCAACATCACGCCGCAAAGATAGAGGGTCAAGTTGGAAAGATCAGTTTATAAGCCTTTTTTCCTTTGACTCGACCCTATCCAAAAGCCGGGTGAAACCAGAGCCTCCCCCCCTCCAGATATGAGAACAGTACTCCATACAAGGGCGGATGAGGCCCTTGAATAGCTGGAGCAACTGAGAAGAGGAAAAAATGTCTCGCAGCCTAAACAGAACTCCCAGTTTCTTTGAGGCCGCCCTAGCAACCGTTGTGATGTGAGGTTTCCAAGACATTTTTTTGTTTATGTTAATTAAGGCCAAGGATGTTTATATTGTCAACAGAAGAGACGAGAGAACCGTCGAAAGAGATAGGAAAGTTAGAAAGTGTCTTAGAAAGGGAGATTTGTAGAAGTTGGGTTTTTAAAGAATTGAATTTCACAAGGTTGAGACGACCCCACCCGGAAATTCTATCCAGATCAGCGAGAATAGAATCGGAAAGATTAAGACGAGAGGCAATTCTAGAAGTAAAAGAGGGAGCAGAATTGAAATGAGTTGAAGAATGGAGGGTCAAGTCATCGGCATACGAGTGGATAGAGTTAGAGGTGCAGGTGAGAAGATCATTAATGAAAAGTAGGAGATAAGACAGAACCCTGAGGAACACCACTATTGACAGAAAAAGAAGTAGTCGCCCCATCATCAACAGCCGATATTGAGTTATTTGAAAGAAAACTAGACATAAGTAAACAAAGAGAAGGAGGAAACCAAAATGAGGGGAGCTTGGAGAGCAGTGACGCGTGCCATACCCGGTCAACCCGGTCAAATGCCTTGGATATTTCAAGCGCCACCACGCAAGTCTCCCCGTAGTTCCTTAGCAACACCATTAGGGTTGGGAAAGGAAAAAAACAAGCTCGTTTTTTTCCCGAAAAAAACTGTTTTTTTTCATGAAAAAAACACAGCCTGAAAAAAACAAGTAAAAATTTGTTTTTTTTTTCGTTTTTTTCAATTAAGTTGTGGAATTTACATGTTTGAACAATTATATTATAAATTTTAGCAAATATACACTAATTTGGACATTTTTTGGTTCCAATTTCCTACAAGGTGGAAGCCCCTGAGTTTGTGTTCAAAATTTTTATGGGTTTTCCATATTTTTATTTTATATTCTGAATTTTGATATTCATAATATTTTGTTTGTGGCTTCATTAATGTTTTCTTACTCTGTTTCAGCAACATTTTTATCATAATTATTTAATCAGAATTTAGAAATGCCACATGCAAAAAGTCGTGTACTTTTTAAGGAAATAAAAGGTTGCAAAGGCCCTCGAATAAAATATAACTTTTGTTGTGTAGAAGTTGCAAAAACTAGTATATATATATAGGAAATTCTGAAAATTTGCCAATTGAGAGAGATGATTATGCTAAGGCAGCTAAGCTTAAGAGTCCTGTTACTGCCCCTGTTCCTTCACCACTGTCATTCTCACACGATACTTTATGCGACTGAGATATCAGACTTATCAGTCATATCAAAATTAAATGTGGCTGATCACGCTGATGAGCCCAGTGATAATGAGCTTGACAGTAGTAAGCACTCAGTAGTGACTGGGGTCTGGGGACTAGTGATTAGTGAATTAAAAGTTGATATTCTAAAGCCAAATATTTAATTTAGTCATTCACTCATCCTCCTTCATTTACAATCTTGGTATAATTTTAATTTCAATATTTTTATTATTTCATTTGCATCCCTCAAGTCACTTTTGAGTTTTGTCATTCAGACTCATTCTATATAAATTTAATATATATTAATATTTAAAAGTAAATTATAAATATGACTATATGATACAAATGTAAAATACATAGTTAAATTAGTAAGTAGAAGCCTACAAACAGCAGTCTGCAGGCTACAACCTACTGTAAATTGTAACGAAAACAATTGATAAAATATAAGAGAAAGGTAGTTCTGCTATTTTATAAATCATAATGGAATGTTTGTTTAATTTCAAGTATCCTTATATTTGAAAAATGAAAATACTCAAGTGAAATATCATATTAGCCTCTTTATATTTTTAAAAATACATTTAATGAAAGAACTGAAAAAAACGAAAAAAACATGTTTTTTTTTTTGTGAAAAAAACACGATTTGAAAAAAACGGTTTTTTCCCAACCCTAGATAGGAAAGTATATCGCCAGTAGACCTCGAGCGCCGAAAGCCGTACTGGCGATCGGAAAGAAGTGAATGAGACTCCAGATGATCTAAGAAATGAGAGTTGAGAAGGGTTTCAAAGATCTTAGATAGAATGCAAGTGAGAGCTTGATGATGCCGATGATTTGGTTTTGTGTGGCGAATCTGAAGAGAATTTGAGAGGATTGGTAGAGAGACTTGGCAGGGTGTGTAATAGGAGGGGTTTGAAAGTAAATGTAGATAAGAATAAGGTTTGGTTGTCAGCGAGGAGAGCCCTCAGTGTGAAGTTATGTTAGATGGTGAGCAGCTTCAACAAGTGTCTTAGTTTAAATATTTAGGATATACGTTGGATGATAAGGGAACGGATGATGCAGAGTGTAGTAGGAAAGTTGTGAATGGCAAGAAGGTGTCTTGCAATGAAATCGTTAGTGGATGTAAAGAGACTAAGTCTTGAGTGCTCTAGGGTCTTACATGAGGGTATGTTGTTACCTCTGCTAATGTATAGTAATGAGACTATGGTCTGGAATAAGAGGTATAGATCTAAAGTACAATGTGTTAAGATGGACAATCTTGGGGTGTGTTAGGTTAGGTGTGAGAAGATTTGATAAAATGGGGAATGAACATATTAGAGAGTTGTGTGCTGTGAAGAACTTAAATGAGAGAATAAATGAAAGTACGTTGAGATGGTTTGGTTATGTGGAAAGGATGGATGATAGTCCGTAGGGTAAGCGGATGTATAGCGGTGAGTGTGCTGGGAATCGACCGGCTGGGAGACAGAAGAAAAAGTGGATTGAGTCGAGTTTAGCAGATGCGAGACGAAAGGTGCGTAATGGGAGTGAATGACTGGGATTTGTGAGGGGGTATTGTTGAGGCCCAACTGTTCCAATAGATGAACCCCACATTGACGAGATGCCATAGTGAGTGTCCGTCGCGGTCCCGTGAAGCTCTAGGATGGATTTTCTGACTGCGACGAGTTCTAACTAATAGGTATAGAGGGGGCGGTAAGGCTGGGCTTGCTTTTCGACTTATGTCATATTCTTCTACTACTTTTGTTTCCGGTTCTAGTCACGCCCCTTACCCCCAGTCTTCGGGAAAATGGTAGATGTTATATAAATATATATATATATATATATATATATATATATATATATATATATATATATATATATATATATATATATATATATATATATATATATATATATATATATATATATATATATATATATATATATATATATATATATATATATATATACACATTTAAGATATATATATATGAATCTTTCACCAAAAAGGTATATTTACTAAATTTATAAACTATAAAGCACAAAGATTAAGGTTGCCAAGTTTTTTAACCAATAAGCATAAAGATTAAAGTTGCCAAGTAATAAGTTTAAATCTATAATACCTAACGCAACTTAAATAACCTTTCTTACTTGCTTATTACTTAACCTAACTAACCTACTTAAATATAAATTATTACACTATTTTTTTTTGCAGTAAATGTAAATTTTGTTTTTGCCTCTCCATTGAAAATTTTTCTTCGTTTTCCCACAAAAATTTGCAGGAGAAAGATCGTAATATATATATATATATATATATATATATATATATACTGAAGCATTTGAATGTTTTCATATATATAAATATATATATATATATTTATATATACAATTGTACCTATATACATATATATATATAGTATATTTTATTTATGTAACATATATATATATATATATATATATATATATATATATATATATATATATATATATATATATATATATATATATATATATATATATATATATATATATATATATATATATATATATATATATATGACGATAGTGAAGTGTGTGTAAGAATAAATGGTGTCAATGGTGAGTGGTTTAGATTAATAGTGGAGTAAGACAGGGTTGTGTTATGTCTCCTGGTTATTCAATTTGTATATGGATGGGGTTATGAAAGAACGAGGTGGGGATCAGGAAATGGTGTTAGAATGGTGGAGAATGGAGATGAGTGGAGGGTGCCCTACCTATTATATGCGGATGATTAGGTTCTGTGTGGCGAATCTGAAGAGAGTTTGAGAGGATTGGTAGAGAGATTTGGCAGGGTGTGTAAAAGGAGGGGCTTCAAGTAAACATAGATAAGAGTAAGGTTATGGTTGTGAGTGAGGACAATCCTCAGTGTGAAGTTATGTTAGATGGTGAGCAGCTGGAACAAGTGTCTGAGTTTAAATATTTAGGTATATATGTTGAAAAGGAAATGGACGATGCAGAGGTAGTAGGAAAGTTGTGAATGGCAAGGGAAGGCGGCTGGTGCAATTAAATCGTTGGTGAATGCAAAGGGACTAAGTCTTGAGTGTGCTAGGGTCTTACATGAGGGTATGTTGTTAATTGTGTTATTGTATGGTAGTGAGACTATGGTCTGGAATAAGAAGTATAGATCTAAAGTTCAATGTGTTCAGATGGACAATCTTAGGGGTGTGCTAGGTGTGAGAAGAATTGGATAAAGAGAGGAATGAACGTATTAGAGAGTGGTGTGGTGTGAAGAAAGGTAAAATGAGAGAATAAATGAAAGTATGTTGAGATGGTTTGGTCATGGAAGGATGAATGATAGTAGGTTATGGATGTATAGTGGTGAGTGTGTTGGGAACCCACCGGCTGGGGACCGAAGAGAGAGTGGATTGAGTCAGTAGAACGAATGTCTGAAGGAGAGAAATGTGAGTTTGCAGAGGCGAGAATAAAAAGGTGCATAATGGCGGTTTTGTGGTTGTGGGCCCACCTGGGCCAGGGATGAACCCTACATTGACGATTTACCATAGTGGGAGGGTCCGTCGCGGTCCCATGATGCTCTAGGGTGGATTTTCTGTCTGTGACGAGCTCCCACTAAATAGGTATTGAGGGGCGGTAAGGCTGGGCTTTCTTTTCGACGTCTGTCATGTTCTCCTACTGCTTTTTCTTTTCCGATGCTTGTGGCGCAGCACCCTACCCCCAATCTTGGGGCAAAGAGGAAGGTGAAGAAAGAAAGAAAGAAATATATATATATATATATATATATATATATAATATATATATATATATATATATATATATATATATATATATATATATATATATATATATATATATATATATATATATATATATATATATATATATATCACAGCTGTAATATTGTATATGGTGCTGTGAAGGAATACATCCATTTTGCCTTGAAGAAGGTGAAGGTCCTGAAATGAAGAGGAGGAATGGTTTTGGGTGTGTCGAAGTGTGCTGTGTGCCATGTTTGTGGTGCTGGACATTATGACCTCCTTCAATGTGGTAGGATGCAAAAAAAAAAAAAAAAAGCATTATCATTTGGAATGTTTAGACCGTCTTCTCACATATCATGTCAGCCTTCAGAAAGATGGCATATGGTATAATTTTAATATATATATATATATATATATATATATATATATATATATATATATATATATAGTTATATATATATATATATATATATATATATATATATATATATATATATATATATATATATATATATATATATATATATATATATATATATATATATATATATATATATATATATATATATATATAAGCACACACGCACACTGCATACATGTCATTTTTTGTTAGAATATTGCAGATTATTTTTTTTTATAGCCCACCTGTCCTATGTGGTTATCCTAGTGCCATCTGTGAATGTGTCTTCCTTCTGACAACATGACACCCTTTCAGGGTAACTCACATAGGACGGTGTGCCTGGTGTCTGTGGGCATGTACAGGAAGAGATGGCACTCGGAAATCACATGAGATAGGGTCTGTTGTCATTGGAGGCTTTATAAAGTGTTAGCAATATATGTAAATTTTTTGAGAGTGAATATTTAAAATGTGACTTGACTTTTATGCTTTAAAAAAAAAAATAGTAATGGTCACTTGAATATTCATTTTGCTCTCTAGAGCCTTTCCTATCCTTATCGCCTCCTTTTGACACTGGACTCATTCTTGCTCTCTGTGATTTTCCAGGCGTCTGATCCGGTGCATCTTCTTCCATTCTCCTGGCCCAAGCAGACACCTATCATTGATGTGAGTGACGAGTGTATTGTTGAATCTTCAGAAGAGACTGTTACTCTTTTGGAGGAACTAGAAAATTTACATTCCTTAAACCAAATGTTAGATAAAAGTAAATACTTATTATTAAAAGAAGAAATTTGTCTTTTACCCTTTGCAATGTCAAATGCCAAGCTGAATTTAGGAGAAAACTATGCCTACTCTCCTGACAAGAAGAAAAATATAGTTGTAGAGTCGGTTTGCATTGAAGATACCTTTACAGACCTTGCTCAAGGGGATCATATATGTCTTGAAGATGAATTTGATGGTTTAGATTGCCTTCCTCCAACAGTTTCACGACCAAAGTGTAAAGAAGAAGAGATCGTTAAATTTTATAGAGATGTTGAATTTTTTAATGAAATTTCTTCTTCAGAGGAAAATATTACTTGTATGGCAGATGATGAGTACCTTTGTTTGAAATATAAGAAAATTCTCCCATTTCATCAGTCAATAGTTGAAACGTCTTTGGTCAAGATTCTCCATATGATAAATAATGAAGTATTTGAAGTCCTTGGGTTTTCAAAGAAAAAATATAAAGAAATGAAAGAGAAACTATCAAGAGAACGTTTAAAATCAAAATCTCCAGTACCTAAAGTTGAATTTTCAGTCAAGGTAATTAAAATTTTTTTACACGTTTTTGGTGTTCTTTGTATATATATTTTGTAATAGATTATTTTTTTTTTATAGTAGTTTTGCTTACAATTTTTTTCCCCCCCTTAGAGTGGATTGGACATTGATCTAAATACAGCTATTGCAATAAGACGTTCGGAAGTGCAACAAGTTATTAAAGACTTGGAAGAAATAAGAATATTAGAAGAAAAAAGGTTAAAGGAAATAGAACGAGAGAACAGGAAAAGAAGGTTGGAAACTTTTAAGGAGTTGAATGATAAAGATGATACAAAAAATGTGAGAAAAAGGTTGAAATGTAGTAACAATCAGCAAGTGATAAGTTGTGATGGTTTTGCTGAGGAAAGCTTTCTGGAATATAAGGACAATTCTAGTCATAAACGTTGGCAACCTCAAACATGGGAAGAATTTGATGAATTACTTTCTAAACGGTCTAAATCTTCATCGTCTAATAAAGGTAAGTTCTTGAAGAGTAAAAATAAGAACAAAATAAAGAAGAAAAGAGGAAGGCCTCGACAACTTTCTCCAATCAAGAAAGCCAGAGCAAGAAAATTAAAATTGTCCCAATGTTCAGTTAAGATAACAAGGTTAAAACATAGAAAATGGAAAGCGAAAAGAAAGAGTCTTTCTCCTAAAAAAATATTAACGAAACGATTAAATAGAAGTCCTATTGATAATGCTAAAGTTGCTATCAACAGTGACACCTTAGAAGGTGAAACTATTGAAACTGAAGCTAAGAGTAGTAATTTGAAAGATGAAGAAGCGCCCAATTCTACTTCTTCTGGAGTGGATAGCAATGTTAAAGTCCAGAATTCTGAGTGTATTATAGAGAATTATGAAATAAAAGCAACTTCTCTGTCAGATGACAAACCTCTTATGGACACGGTGGTATGTGAAATTTCTGCTGCCAGTTCTCATATTGATTCAAGCATCCTATTAGAAGAAGAAGAAGAGAGTGTCGTGATTATTCATGAAGAGGTCAATGATTCATATATAAAATCTGTAAATAATTCGTGTAAGGACATATTAGACAGAACTGGATGAATCGGACAACTCTAGCTCAATATAAAATTGAAATTGAATACGCAGAAAACTGCACAGGTGGATCGAATCGGTCAACCCTAGTTCAGTATAATGAACTGAAAATAAAACTTTAATCAACTTTTATTTATTAGAATTAACATTATTTTTTGTGTGCTTATTACCTTATTGATATTATGGCTTGAATTTAATAATAAAAATTTCAAAAAGTGCATTAGGCGAAAGTCAGGAGCACGAAGGTATACTAAGTGCTCCAAGCCCACGTTCGCCCGACAGCTATCAGATGTATATAATGGAATCATTCCAGGCAAGAATTTTTATTTAAGAAAGTCGGGGTAAATAATGTAGTAATGGACATAAGCAAGTGAGGTGGTAATAAGAGGGAGAGTCATTAGTTAAAAGCTTACATAAATATGGGTGTAAGACAAGGGTGTAAGCAACCCAGCAACAAAATGGAGAGGAAAGAAAATAGAACGCTAGTGGAAGGCAGCAGATACTCAATGTCTGCAAAGAACTTTCCACATGAAGTGTGGGGCAAGAATTACTAACACCAACTATATATGAGTTTCAGAAATTGAAAATGCCCCTGTGTGGGGGAAAGCCTTTGAAATCTGGTATTGATAGAAAGCCCAGAATCAGCATCTATGTGTACAGAACAGCATGCGTAGTGAATTCAGATAAGAAAGAAGAAAGTTAGACCCAAAAGGAAAATGTAATGTGTTTATGTTATGATTTTGAGTGGATCTATGAAGAATATTTGATCAAGCAAATAATTTTGTGTTTAGATGCAGGATTCATTGAGCCTGAAGAGAAGAATTCACTTCTTGAAGATACATGAGGTAGAATCTAGAAAAAGAATAAAAAGAAGAATCAAATAGAGAAAATATCAGAACTGATTGACAGACATGTATAATTTGTTCAAGGGTTTTAACGTAGTGATTAGAGCCATTTCAAACAGAATATGAACATGAAATAACATCCCACACAGAAAAGAATCGATTCCGAAATGAAATGCAAATAGGAATAGTAAACGGCTCTAAACAATGAAGAGACAGATCAGGTAATTAAAAGCCTCAAGTTTGATGGATCAGTCTATCTATTATTAGAAGATATTGAAGAACCTGAAAATTATAAAGAAGCTATCAGAGTAAGCATAAGAAAAAATAGGTTAATTCAATGAAAAATGAATGAAATCAATGAAAGAAAATCAAACCTGGAAACTAGTTGAATTACCACCAGGAAGGAACCAATGAAACAATGGATTTTATAAAATTTAAAATGAATCCAGATGGAGCAGTGACAATATAAGCAGATGTAGTGCAAAGGGTTATAGTCACACTAAAGGAATTGACTATGAGCAAACTTTCAGTCCAGTAGCAAATAAATACTGTAAGGACTTTAATAAGGGTAGCAACTAAAGAAAATATGTCCTTATTACAATTTGAATGTTCAACAGCATTCCTTTATGGTTATGGAAATTTAATCAGAAGAAATAAATATTACTCAAGATACTCTCTCTAGAAATGGGACAGACAAAGTATGCAAATTAAAACACAGTTTGTATGGACAACCAAGCACAAAGATGCTGGAATGAAAGACTTGGAAACTTCTCAATTCTTTTTGGTAAAAGTATAGCTAACCCTTGTCTTTAATAAGAAAGCAAATGGACATATAACATCACTTGCATAATAGTTGGTGATGACTTAGTCTGCCTCAACACAAGTTCAAACAGAACTGCAGAAATTTTTAGAAGAATTAAAAAGAATTCAAAATAACATATAACTGCAACATATTTTAGGAAATTGAAATTGAATCAAGAAATGATGGTTCAAAGAAAATAAGTCAGTCCGCCCGACGCTACTCCCCCCAACCTTATGGAATTTGTATGGAAAATGCATGCAGTGCAACACATTTAAAGGATAGCAATGGTACACATGACATTGAAGCCAGGGAAAGTTTCACTTACAGATCAGCAATAGGAGCTCTTCTATATCTAGGAACAGCAACAAGACCAGATATTTCATTTACTGTTAATTATCTTGCCAGAAAGTGTAGAAATCATCATAAGAAATTTACAAAAGTTACAAGTGTTCAGTATACATGAGGATAACAAGAGAAGGTATCAGCCTATTAAAAATGTGATTCTGACAGATCATCTGGAAGGGTACAGTGTTGCAGATCATGCTGGGGATTTAAGAACAGGACATTCAACAACTGGAATTGTTTGTTTTTATACTGGATTCTGGAGGAATTTCTGGAGGAGCAATTTCATGGAGTAGTCAAAGCAAAGTTCAGTTGCTTTCAACAACAGAAGCTGAAATTAGGGCAGCAAGTGAAGCAACAAAAGACATTTTTGATTCTTAAGGAAATATTGGTAGAATTACAGAAAATAACACAGAAACCTACCTTTGATTGACATTAAGCAGATCAACTCAAGTAAGATCCGAATTTCAGTTACATTGGACCAAGCATATAAAGAGTAGCGCCATTTTTCCATTAGAGAAAAATATTCAAAGTGATGAAAGAATACTGCTCAAGATGCAGTGAGAAATCAACGTTGCAGATGGACTCACAAAGCCTCTACATCAGCCAAGATTAATATATACAGAAAAATTTTGGAAGATCATTTAAGTAATGTAAATAAACAATAAGGGAGAGTGTTGAAGAATATTATTTATATTAAAAATTAGATATATATACAGTATTTTATTTAATTAAAATATTTTTTTTGGCTACTATGCCAGTAGAAAGAATTCTGGCACATGGCCGTATTTTAAAAATGCATCATTGTCTTTTATATTATGATTGTTGTCGTGTGTTTCTTGCTAAACTCACACGCATTACGTATTTAATAGGGTAATAGGCTATTCTAATAGTAAAATATCCATTTATTCTAGTGTTTCATTATTCTTATTGAGGTTGTTACCAGTTGAAACGATCTACTTGAACATGGTAGCTGAGTCTTGGTTATTCAATTATGGATGGGGTTATGAAAGAATTAGAGATAGGGGTGGCAGGAAATGGTGTAAGAATGATGGAGAATGGAGATGAGTGGGGTGCCCTCTATTATACTGCGAATGATTTGTTTGTGAGTGAATCGAGAACAGTTTGAGAGGATTTGGTAAGATTGGGCAGGGTTGTACAAAGGGAGGTTTGAAAGTAAATATAGAAAAGAGTAAGGTTAATGGTTGTGAGTGAGGACTCCTCGGTGTGAATTATGTTAGATGGTTGAGCAGCTGGAACAAGTCTTTTTAATATTAAGATATAGTTGATGAAAAAGGGAACGTAGAGCAGAGTGTAGTAGGAAGTGGTGGATGGTAAAGGTGTCTGGTGCAATAAATCGTTGTGGAGTAAAGGGACTAAGTCTTGAGTGCGCTAGGGTCTTACATGAGGGTAGTTTTTACTTGTGTTAATGTATAGTTATGGTCTGCGTCTGGAATAAGAGGTATACTGTATATATAATGTATTAGATTGACAATCTTAGGGACGTATTAAGTGTGAAAAGAATTATAAAATGGAAAATGAACGCATTTAGAGAATTATGTGTTGTGAAGAAAGGGGTAATGAAGAATAAATGAAAGTATGTTGAGATGGTTGTCAGGTGGAAAGGATGAATACAGTCGGTTGGTTAAACGGTGGATGTATAGTGATGTGTGTTGGGAATCGACTGCTGGAGAGCCAAAGAAAATTGATTGAGTCAGTAAACCGAATGCCTGAAGGAGAGAAATTGAGTTTGGCAAGCCAAATAAAATGTGCATAATAGGGTGCAATGGCAGGTTGTTAAGGGGTAGGTTCGTGTGCCCAACCCCCCCTGGGGGGGGGGGCCATAGGGGGGGGGATTTTTTGAAAAAAAACCCCCTCCTAAAAAAAACCCATTTGAGATGCCAAAGTGAGGGTTCGTCGCTGTCTCGGCTCTCTGGGGGATTTTCTGACTGCGCTGATTTCTCACTACTATCAGGTGTGAGGGGCGGTAAGGCTAGGTCTTCTGTTGACTGTCCATTCTTCCACTTATTCCTTTCGAGCAATGTCAAACACTTACCCCCATTTCAGTCTTGGAAGAAGAAGGTAGACAATAATAATAATAAATAATAACAATTAATAATAATAATATACTAATATTATATATATATATAATATATTATAAATATATAAGTATATATAGTCTATATAGTTATATATATATTATCTATTTATATACTATATTATATATAATATATAATATATATATACTAAAATTAAAAAAATATAAAAAAAAAAAAAAATAAATTAAATTAATTAAAAATAATATATATATATATATATTATATATATAGCGTAGGTGGGTGTGACCGGGCCCGGCTGTTTTAGTGGGGTGATCGCTCACTCAAAATAAAAATTAAAAAATTTTTTTTTTTTGCTCATCTCGTGACACATAAATAGTACAACCATTATTAGATTATCTTTAATCTAGAGAGTTTTAATATTTTTAAAAAAGATAATACAATAGGGTCATAAAATGGTAAATAGAATCTCACCTTTGAAAATGAGTTTTTTTTTTTCCACTTATAAAATGAAAAATTGTAATGGATTTTAATTATTTTTTAGTGTATACAGTTTGAGTATGTTAGCTTAGTTGCTAAATTATGGGGCCTACTGGGTCCGATTCAGTCCCGCGTAAAATTGAGATGAGTGATCGCCACCATGTTATTCTTATTTTATGTATTTATTGACATTTTTTATATGTATTGCTAATTTAATATAATAAACAATTTATTTAAATAAGTAAAATTCAAATAAAATGAAATTTATATGAAAAATACGAATTCAAAAATGTCAAATTTGTTGATAAGGTGAATTGGGCCACCACATTTTATTCTTATTTTTATCATTATTGACATTTATATTACTATTACAATTAATATGATAATAAATATTATATTAAGTAAAAATTTAAATATAAATTGAATTTATACATAAAAGAGGAATTAAACAGATGACCTGATTCACCCCCAATGGTGGTCCCGATCACCCCTCAAGGAGTCTGAATGAGTGATATCTAAATTTAATAAAAACTATATTATAGATCACATTATTAAATTTTGTACCTAATGACCTACTATAGGCCTTGTTCAAAAAAAAAAAAAAACCAATCCAAGAAGTGCATTAGAGGAAAGTCAGGAGACAAATTTTACCTAAAGTGGTCCAAGTCACCCCACCTGATACTATATATATATATATTTTAGTATAGATATTATATATATTATATATATATATAAATATAAAATATATAAATAATATATTATATATAATATAACTATACATTATATATAATAATAATATACCGTAGATACATATATATATATATATAGTATATTAATATAATATATATATAATATATATAAATATATATAATAGATATATATAATATATATATATATATATAATATCTATAATATATATATTATATATAAATATATATAGTTATAGATATTATATAATATATATATGATATATGTATATAATTAATATATATATATATATAATATAGTTAATATATATAGTATATAATATGAATATATATATATAATATTATATAATATATAATTATATATATATATATTATATATATATATATAATATATATAGTACTATATATATAATATATACTATATATATACTGTATATATATATTATATAACTATAATTATATAATAATCTTTATAACGTATATATATATATATATATATATATATATTATATATTATATATATATATGTATATATATACCGATATATAATATATATATATCTATATAATAGTATCCTAATGTATATATATAATATATATATATTTATATATATAATATATAATATATTATATTATATATATATTATATCTATATATATATATAATACGGTTTTGTGCATATAGTATATAAAGTATATAATATATAGATTGATATATATAGTATTATATTTATAATCTATATTTATATATATATTTATAATTAAGATTATAATAATATATATAGCCTATATATATTATATATAGTATATAATGTATATATATATATTATATTAATATATATATATATATATTTATATTTTTAATAAAATTACTATATAATCTAAATAATATAAATATATAATATATTATAAAATATAATATATATTATATATATATAATAGCTATATTAAATTAAACAAAAATCCTAAAAACAATTTTCTAAGTAAAGACGCCTATGTACATACAAGGATGCTTCCATTTTGGAAAAATTCGAATAAACTGATATAGGGATAATCGATATTAATATTTCAATATTTGTCTACTACCAATTGCATTAAAATAGTTTAAAATTGCATGGACATCGGCTGTAGACACTTACGTTCATTTTTCCATTATCAAATGATTGGGCTCAAGAAAAATTTATTTATTAATTAAAAAATGAAATTAGGTTATCAATATAAGAAATTTGCTCCACATTTTTGTTATAAGACTGCTGCAGAATTTTGTATTGTAAGAGTTACAAGACTCAAATATTTTAGGTTTTGATTTGGCATTTAGAAGTTTTGGATCTTATAATTTCATAGAGTAAGAAAAGAGAAGTACATCAAATCAATAGAATAAGGAAATATTCTGACATATTATTCTTGAAGACTTTTATAGTTTAATGCAAATTTTTGAAATAATTTTTTTCTGTTTGTGCAATTTATTATTATTTGAAATTATATTTTTTTGATAAAATACGATATAAAAAATGATATCAATCTGAAATTAATTAATTAAGGGGATGATCCAATAATTTAGATTTTGGGACCCCATTTTAGGCCCTCCACCTGAAAAAGTGGACTCAATTCGGATTATCTATGCCGTTGTGACCGCCTAAAACACCAAATTGTATGCTTTTGGCCTCTAAAACGTTGTTTCCGGTGTTTTTTCTATTCAAATACATGTTCAATTTTCATTTTTTCAAACATCACCTCTTGACATTTTTGTATCAACTTCCAGAATTTTTCGAAATGATTCCAACTTAAAATATGCATAGTGGGTCCATTACCTACAAATTGCACTGAATATTTTTTCGATTTTTTTGCAGTTTTGTGCTCATCGTTGCCAATATTCAACCCATTTTTTTGGATTTTGGAATGAAAAATTGCGATACATTTATCGTTTGGGGCGAAGTGGATGAAATTTCAGGGCATAATTTTTGATAGGTGCACATTGTTTACTTAGATAATTCTTGTATAGTGCATTAGTTTGGATTCTTCATGGAACAATTTCAAAACAAAATATTTTGGGGAAATTTTTTAAAAATTTTCTTTTGAGTATGCAAAAAAAATTATCTAAGTAAAAAAGGTTCATCTCGCCCACCTATACAAGCCCTGAAAATTGATGTTGATCGGATAAGTAGAAAACAAAATATCTTAATATTTCCTTTTTGGAACGTATAAATTTTTTCAAAAAGTGAAATTTGAGATATTTTTTTCTACTTATCCGATCAAATCAAGTTTTCAGGGCTGTATAGTTGGCGAGATAGACCTTTTTTTTACTTAGTAATTTTTGACATACCAAAGAAAATTTAAAATTTCCCAAATTTTTTTTGAAAATTTGTTCATAAAGAAATCCAAAACTAATGCAAATACAAAAAATAAAATCTAAGTAAAAAACTGTGCCTCTCCAGACGTAATATGCCTGAAAATTCATCATTTGCTTCTGAAGGAGTCATCGAGGGCGGAAATTCATATCAAAATCCAAAAAAATGGTTTGGAATTGGACAACGGCTGAGCCACAAAACCTGCAAAAATCGAAAAAATATAGTGCATTTGAAGGAATGAACCATCTAATGCATTTGCAAGTATTGAAGTCTTTCAAAAATCTGGAAGTTGATAACAAAATGTCAAAACATGGTTTTTGAAAAATTGAAAATTTTGAAAAATGACTAAGACACAGAAAACACCGGAAAACAACGTTTAGAGGCAAAAAAAGCTACAATTTGCGGTGTTTATAGGTCAAAATCGCTGATAATTCCGAATTTTATGTAGTCCATTTTTAGGTGGGCTAAAATGGGGTCCCAACATCTAAAATATGATCATGCCCTTATTAAGGAGGAAGAATTTGATTATGAAAATTACTGCTATCAGCAAAGTCCTCAGTTGGTTATGATTATATATGAATTATTATTATATATTATTATTATATATATGATATTATATAATATATTAATAATATATACTATTATATTATAATAATATTTATATTATATAATTATATATTAATATATATAATATATATTATATATATATATATATATAATATGTATATATCTATATATATATAACGCGTATATATAGTTATATCATATAGTATTATATATACTATAATATATAATTATATATATATAATATATATATATATATTATATAATTATTTTACTTACTTCTTACTTACTTACTTACTACTTACTACTACTTCTGCCCTGGCCCACCCTCAATTGAAGGCCACACCTGCTTCCAGGAACCAGCCAACTGCCTTGATGGTTCCCACCAGGTCAAGAAGGAAAGAAGTTGAGAAGTCGGCACAGGGGGAGTTCGAGAGCGACAGCTCAGAAGAGGTCTCCATTGTATCTGGAACGCGACATCTGTGCAGGTGGGAGGTGAATTATCTAGGTTTGACTCTAATTATATTGTAAGGTTTTGGGTGGTGACCTGATCTGCTCCGGACGAGGTCAATTTGGCCTCTTCCGTGTTTCTTCTATAAGGGAAATTTTTGGGAGGGGGGTGTTTAGTAAGTGTTATTGGGGCGGTTTTGTAGGTAAGTATTGGTTAGTTGGTATTGATATCTAACCATGACCTATTTGGGAGGGGGAGGGAAAAATGTTGTAAATGTGTTATAAAAATTAGCTGGTGAGAGGGGGTGATTTCGTCTGTGTCTGAGGGGTTGAAGGATTTTGGTTGACATGGTGGGTTGATTAGGTTTTTCTGTAGCATGAGTCCACCTCTCTCCAGGTGGGTGGAAACTAGGGAGGACGGAAGGTCTCGTCATGTAAATGTTGATGGGGGTGTTTTTTTTGTGCATCCAGGATGATCTGAGGTAGTGTTTGTTGTGATTTGCAATTTTTGTATAAGTTTTTTGAACTAAGCTGGAAACCATGCGGGGGAACATAGTTTAAATTTGTTCTGAGTAATTGTTATAGTGGGTGGTAATGGGTGTAGCTGTGCCCGCTAAAGTTGGTTGTTAAAGGGTCTGAGGGTGTTTACGTTCCATGGGGTTGAGGAGAGGTGATTGATCGATGGGGGGGGAGAACGTCATGTTGGTGTCATAGGTAAGTCCAATATTTGGGGGTTTTGTTTAGTGGGAGGGGTTGTTGTTCAGGGAACTGTTGGGTGAGTGAAAGATTGGTGGCGGTCAGTGGTTAGGATGGTGATGGAGGATTTGGGGGGGATGCGGTCATTCTTTGGAGATGTAGCCAAGTTTCCTAAATTGTTGTACAGTATCTTGATATGTTGTTGTGTCTAAATTTCTGGTGCCGGAAATGAGATGAATGTCATCTGCATAAGTAAATAATTGGTGGCTATGGGATGGGCCAAGGTCTGCTGTGAAAAGATTGAATTAGGGTGGGAGAAATGGCACCTGTGGACCACACAGCCGTTATGTAATTTAATGGGTGGTGAAAGATTGTTTTCTGTGGAGGACTTTGGCAAAACGGTTGGTGAGAAAAGCATTGCGTTGTTTCTTTGGTAATTATTCTTAGGATGGAGATTGAAGGATTTTTTTGAATAAGAAATTGTGTGGAAACAGTGTCAAGGTTTGTTATATGTATGTGTGAGTCGCTGGATCTGTGGGAGTGTGGGAATTGTGAAGCATTGATAATGTGTTGGTAAGGGAGGTGAGGGTGTAGTTGTAAAAGTGTGCTTTTAAATCCGTGCTGGAAATCTGGGGAGGGTGATGAGGTGGGAGATTTTGTTAAAATATTATTTCTCAGCAGTTTACTAATAGAGGAAGGAGAGAAATAGGGCGGATAAGAGGAGCGGGGAAGTGGGGTCTTTTAGTGTTGAGTCTTTCGAGTATGAATGCTGTTTCCAGATTGAGGGTATAATCGTTGAGTGCAGTGAATTTTGTGAAGACTCTGTGATAAGTGAAATGGGTTTGTGGTCGAGGGAAGTTTCTGAGTTGTGCTTTATTTATTTTCCCTATGTTTTGGGTGGGTTGTTTACGAGAATGTAAACATATGTTTTAACGAGGCAGTCTGATTGTTTTGGGGGAAGGGAGGGAGTATCAGGTAAGGATGGGGATTTGTGTGAGGAAGGGGGTGTTTCAAGATATTGTAAATTTTGATGAACTTGCCAGGTTTTCTATATCAATTCTGGAGATATTGCTCTGAAGTATTCTGAAAACTTATTGGTGTGGTTGTGATTATGAAAGGTTGGAGATTTTGGGTATTTAGGGTTTGTTAAAATGATTAGCGGTGTGGGTATATGGAGGTTTCGGAGGATTTTCTTCCGTAATGAGTTGGCTAATCAGGAGAGTTTTGGGAATTTATTGGATTTCAGTGGCATTTGGTAGGTAGAGGTTGGCTGAATTTGATAATTTGTTATATTAGATGAATAAGGAGTGTGCAAGTGGATTTTGTGTCGGGATTGGTGTGCGGTTAATATGGTTTTTGAAGGGTCAGTGAATCGGCTGGCCAGCTTAGGCTTTTTTGTAGTTAGGTATGTAGTATCTTTTTGGGGGGTTTGATGGGGGAGTGGTCGAGTGTAGAGTAGGTATGGTGTCCCAGTTAGTCAGTCATGTAACTGAGGGGAACAGAATTGTGACGTCTGGAGTAGGGGATCTGGTTTGCTTTGGGGAGGGAAATCGGGTGGGATGTTTTTGAGTTGAAGAATTAAAGGGATTCTAGTTCTTAGGACATGGTTGCCGTGGGGGTTCACCAAATTGTTCTATCCCAACTCCAGGGACTTTCAAAACAAAGTCTAAAACTCAAACTCAATTTCTATAATAATACCCCAAACAAACCCCCACTACAACCTTTTTGGCCAATTCCTCGCTCCCAACCACAAGATAAAAAAACTCCTCCCCAACATTACTCTTGTACCTCCAATAAGCCCTCCCACTCAAAAAAATCCTGCCCCTCCAAAAACCTCAACCAACTCTCAGAACAAGCTGTGACAAGGTACCCTGCTGTTATCGCTCTGCGACTCTGTAATTATGAGGGGAAATCTAACAATCTACAGACAAATGCCACACACATATGACCATCCATATTGATAATCAAACTCCCCCTAACATTGCATCCCATTGCTACAACAGCAAAACCACCAGTAAACTATTCACCAAATGTGAGCAATAGACATATCAA
>JABUQX010021314.1:7500-52888 GCA_015478945.1 Trachelipus rathkii | reverse complement strand
CATTAACATTTTTGTAAGCTCTATGTATTTTAAATTGGTTTGTCATTTTTTGAAGGCATCTATGTATTTTGAATTGGTTTGTCATTTTTTGTAGGCATCTATGTGTTTTGAATTGGTTTGTCATTTTTTGTAGGCATCTATGTGTTTGATTATTGAATTGGTTTGTCATTTTTTGCAGGCATCTATGTGTTTTGAAATTTCGTTTGTCATTTTTTGTAGGCATACATATGTATTTACAATTGGTTTGCATTTTCTTGTAGGCACATCTGTGTATTTGAATTTTGTTTCTACTTTCTTGTAGGAATCTATGTATTTTGAATTGGGTTTTTGTCATTTTTTAAGGCATCTATGTATTTTGATGGATTGTCACTTTTTGTAGGCATCTATGTATTTTAATTGATTTCGTCAGTTTTCTGTTGGAAACTTCAATCTTATTGCTTTGTTTTTTTGTAGGCAACTATGGTCGTTGAATAGGTTTGTAATTATTTGTAGAAAGGCATCTATGTATTTTTGAGTTTTTCTTGCCTCTTTTTTGTAGCCATCTATGTATTTGAATTAGGTTTTGTCATTTTACATTACATCTATTCTGGTATTAATTTGGTTGTCATTTTTTGTAGGCACTATGTGTTTGAATTGGAATTTGTCATTTTTTTGTTATGGCATCTGTGTAATTTTTGAATTGTGTTGTCATTTTCTTGTAGGCATCTATGTATTTTATTATTAGTTTGTCATTCTGTAAAGCATCTATGATATGACATTGGTTTTTGTCATTTTTCTTAGCGGCACATATATATTTGAATTGCCTTTGTCAGGTTTTTAGTATGAGGCATACTCATTGTCATTATTGAATTTGGTTTTGTCATTTTTTGTAGCCATCTATGTATTTCCTCAACTTGTTGTATTTTTTTTCTTCTTCTAAATATCTTGAAAAATTGGTTTTTATTTTTGATGAGTTAATATAAATATTTGAAATTAGGTTTTCATTATTAGTAGCATCTATGTAAATTTTGAATTAGTTATGTCAATTTTGTTTGTAGGTATGTATTCTTAATTGGTTTGTCATTTTTTGTAGCATTGTAGATCATTAGGATTTATGTCATTTTTTGTAGGCAATCTATGTATGTTTGAATTAGTTTGGCTTTATTAGTAGGTCAATCTATACGTATTTTGAATTGGATTTGATCACGATTTTTTTAAGGCATCTACGTAAATCTGAATTTGGATTTTGTCATTTTTTTGAAGGCATCTATGTATTTTGAATTGGTTTGTCTTTTTTTGTAGTCATCTAAGTATTTTGAATTGGTTTGTCATATTTTGTAGGCATCTATGTATTTTGAATTGGTTTGGTCTAATTAGGTTGTTTATGTATTTTAAAATATGGATCAAAGTCGTCAGTTCCTGTATCTTAAATTATGTTTATCATTTTGTAGGCATCTATGTATTTTTTGAATTGCTTTGTCATTTTTTATTTTATTATGTATTTTGAATTGGTTTGTCATTTTTTGTAGGCACTCTATGTATTTTGAATTGATTGTCATTTTTATGTATCGGCATCTATGTGTTTTGGAATTTAAGTTTGTTATTTTTTTGATAGGATATCATTGTTATTTGAATTAGTTTTGTCATTTTTTTTTAGGCATGTATGATATTATTTGAATTGGTTTGTCATTTTGTGTAGGCATCTATGTTTTGAATTGGTTTGTCATTTTTTGTAGGCATCTATGTATTTTAAATGGGTTCGTCATTTTTTTGTAGGCATCTTTTTGTTTTGAATTGGTTTGTCATTTTTTGTTGGCATCTAAGTATTTTGAATTAGTTTGTCATTTTTTGTAGGCATCTATGTATTTTGAAAAGGTTTGTCATTTTTTGTAGGCATCTATATATTTTGAATTGGTTTGTCATTTTTGTAGGCATCTGTGGCGTTTTCGAATTAAGCTTTATATTTTTTTAATGAAAATAGGTATCTATGTATTTTGAATTGCTTTGTCATTTTTTTGTAGGCATCTATGTATTTTGAATTAGTTTGTCATTTTTTGTATGCATCTATGTATTTTGAATTAGTTTGTCATTTTTTGTAGAAATCTATGTATTTTGAATTGTTTTGTCATTTTTTGTAGGCTATATGTATTTTGAATAGTTTGTCATTTTTGTAGGATCTTATGTATTTTGACTTGGTTGTCATTTTTTGTAGGCATCTATGTATTTTAAATAGGTTTCTCGTTTTTTGTAGGCACCTATGTATTTTGAATTGGTTTGCCGTACTTTGTAAGGCCATCTATGCATTTTAATATTGGTTTATCCTTTATTAGCATCTATTTATTTAAAGTCGTTTTCGAAATTATTATTCAGGCATATATGTATTCTTGAATTATTTTCATGTATTTGTAGTCACTTCTATGTATTTTTAATCGGTTATATTGATGGTGTTTTTTAATTTAATGTATTCTTGAATCGGTTTGTTCAATTTTTGTAGGCATCTATGTATTTGAATTGGTTTGTCATTTTTTTGTGTGCAAGAATGTATTTTTGATTTAATTTGTCATTTTTTGTAGGCATCTTTTATAAATGGTTTGTCATTTTTTGTAGACATCTATGTATATGAAATGGTCTTTGACATTTTTGGTATTACACGGCATCATGTATTCTTGAGATTTAGTTTCGTCATTTATTAAGATAAGCATCTATGTATTTTGACAGTGGGTTGTCATATCTTTTTCTAGCATCTACTTGAATTTTGGATTGTTTAGTCATGTTGTTCATACATAGTTACTAGTTTCATTTGTGGAAGAATTGTTTCTGTCATTTTTTGCTCAAGGTATTAATTTGAAATTGTTGTTCATTTTTTTTTCACTTGATCTGATACTAATATATTTTGACAGTGGTGTTGTTCATTTTTTGTAAGCATCTATAAGTATTTTGAATTGTTTGTCATTTTTTTGAAGTATCTATGTATTTTGATTGAGTTTGTCTTCTTTTGTATCATCTATGTATTTTAATTGTTTTCATTTTTTGTAGGCATCTAATGTATCTATGAATCTGGTCTTGTCATTATTTGCTAGGATCTATGTATTTTGGATTGTTTGTTCAATTGTTTTAGGCATCTATATTATTTTAAAAGATTCACTATTGCGTAAGAAATTTATCCTAAGAATTAATCAACTACTCTCCGTCCCGTGCAAGTACGGATCTGATCGCCCCCCAACGTTATTATACACTTCACCCACTCCTTCTCCACAACAGCATCAGTGCACATCTGCATTGACTTATGTCTAAGTTTCTAAACATTGATCAAGACACTTTCAAACTACTCGATTATAACCTTCGCAGTAAGTTCATTTTCTCTATCCCGTTCTCTCATACCTATTATTGGCCCATCCCCATCATAAAGCGAGTCCCAAGCTTCGCCAACTTTTTTTTTTTTTTTTTTTTTTTTTTATTTTTTTGTTTTTTTTTTTTTTTTTTTTCTTTTATTTTTTTTTTTTCTTTTTTTTCTTTTTCTTTTCTTTTTTTTTTTTTTTTTTTTTTTTTTTTTTTTTTTTTTTTTTTTTTTTTTGTGGAGAGATGTTTCGGGTTTGACTCAAATCATTCTTCTTACTATCTTATGTGTAATAATGGTCAATAATTAGTTTTATAATAAAATAGTTTTCCCCCGCGGCCCCTCTCTTCTTTTTGAACTCTTCCCGTGGCTCCTAAAAATGCCTTAGCTCTCTTAAACGTATCCGCCCAGATATTATTTTTTATATAATACATTTAATTTTTTTGCCTGATCAAAAAAATAATTGACAATGCCAATGGAACATGGAGATAGGTGCCTAACAATGGATGATCAAATAATGCGTAGATTGAAAGTACAAAAATAGACAAAAAATTTCAAAATTTTGATGTAAACAAAAAATGAAAACAATTTAAAATACATAGATGCCTACAAAAAATGACCAACCAATTCAAAAAACACATAGATGCTGCCAAAAAATGACAAAAACCAATTTCAAAATACACAGATTTGTTCCTACAAAAAAATGACAAACCAATTGAAAGACTCTAAGACGTCTGCTAAAATATGACAAACCAATTAAAAATTCATAGATGCCTTCAAAAAAGGACAAACCAATTCAAAATACATTATGCGCTTTTACAAAAAAAGGTGGCAATCACCCCCTCCCCCACCACCCCCCCTCCCCTCCCCCCCCCACCCCCCCCCCCACCCCCCCCCCCCCACCCCTCCCCCCCCCCCACCCTCCCCCAACCCCCCCCCTCCACCCCCCTCCCCCCCTCCACACCCCTCCCCCCTCCACCCCCCCACCCCCCCCCACCCCTCCCCCCCCCCACACAGCCTGTCCAGCACCACCCCACCCCCCCCCTCGGCTCCCCTCCCCCCCACCCCACCCACCCCAAAAAAATCCCCACCCCCCCACACCCCCCCCCCGCCACCCCACCCCCCCCCACCACCCCCCACCCACCTTCACTCCCCCCCCCCTCCCCCGCCCCCACCCCCTCCCAAATCCCCCCCCACCCACCCACTCCCCCCCCCCCACCCCCTCATCCCTCTCCCACTCATCTTTCCTCTCTCAACAATCTCTTCGCTCATTCCTCCCCCTTCTAACAACCCTCCCCACAACCCAAAACCCCCATATCTTTTCCTTCCCCCTTATCCCCTACCTTCTATTCTTTGTTTCTACCTTCTCCATTTTCACTCACCACACTACGGTCATCCTTTTCACATCTTTCTACCCTTCCCTTAATCCTCCCCTACTTTTTTTCCCAGTGTGCCATGGCTCTGCCCCATCACCCTCCCCAACACCAATCATTTTTTATGTGTCTGCCCCTCTATGCTCCCCTCTCATCTCCTCTTCTTCCACCCAATTTCACCCCCCCCCCCTCCTCATCCCCCAGCACACCGAGACACAACCCCCCCACACACCTTTCGAAAGCAGATTCACCCCCACCCTCCTCCCTCCCTCTACACCAAAACGTCTATTAGATCTTGGCGCACCACCCTCCCCTCCCCCAGCCCACCCAATTTCTCCTCACTCATACTCTCCCACTGACCGAACCCCCTCCCCCCACCACCCACACACCCCCGCACACTCTTCCACCACCCCCCCCACCCCATAGCACCCCGCCCCCCACCACGACCCCTCCACTCCCATCGATTTGCCACACCGTCCACCCCAGGACCCCCCCCGCCCACCCCCCTCCCACCCCACCCACCCCCGCCCCTCCGCTCCCCCCCCCACCCCCTCGCCCCACCCCCTCCCCACCTCCCACCCCATCCTCAATGAAGTAGTTCCTCCAGTATCTCCGATGGAAACGGTTCGAAAAGCAGCGTGAGTACTTCAGAGCATTACTACTAACTTACAGAGTCGTATGGATGCAGTTTCTATGCAAAGTAGAACTTAAGTAATGTCTTTTAGGTTTTTCTGGTTCAGGGGTGAGAAAGACTTTTTAATGTGAGGTCAAACAACCTATGCTGGGTGATTTAATTGGTTTGGCATTGTATTAGCGTGTATCTTCAGTAGTAGTGAATAGTGCATTTATAAATGTTCCGTTATATTCACATGCAAGTCCAGGGTTAATAGTTTCATATACACCAAACTTCAGCGAATATTCCAGACCCCACTTCCGTAGTGTTCAGTAGTTCCCCTTATTTGAACATTCCACTTGTAAGCATGTCGAGTAGTGCTCAACCAATAGCAAACCGATATCTTGTAGCACATTGGAGTCAATTCAGCAATAATTATAATTGATCTGCCAGGAGGTAATAGATTTGATGAAAATTTTCAAAGAGGTGCACATAAGGCAAAAAGCTGTTCCTCAAGCCAAATTTTACTATACTGTTTTGGAGCAACATATAAATACCATATTTCTTCAGGCAATTTAATCTGCACATAATCCAGTAATCCTGAATCTTATGATCGATATGGACAAAAATTGTTGCATAATTATCTAGAAGAAGTTTCGTATTTAGATTTATATAAGTAGATTGGGGGAGTTGAGTAACCGCCTACCAGGCGCGCCCCCAGGTGGGGATTGGGGAGGAGTCGTCTCTAAGGGAGGGTAAGCTCCGAAATAATAAATAAGGAGCCCGTGGACCAAAAACATGCAACAGGGACAGCGCCTAGCAAGCCGCTGGCCAAGTGGAAATGCTCAAGAAACTCCTGTTTTGCCTCGGAACCACGGACTGATTAGACGGAGACGACCGCGCGATAGAGGACCTGAAAACGAAAATCCTTCCGGGAGAAGCCTTAGAGTGGCTACCCTGAATGTTGGAACCCTTAGGGGTAAGGAGGAGGAGAATGGCTGGAGCTGATGCTGGAGGAAAGGAAGTTGGATATTTTGGGAGTCTGTGAGACCAGACTCCATGGGAATGGTAACAAAACAAATTACATAACCACATAATCAATTGATGTACCAGTAGAGTGGGGAGGTGCACAAGACATGCGAGATTGTAGGAGTAGACTTTGACTGAAAAATGGCGCACGAGAGGTAGAAAGTGTTGGGACTATAGGGGATGAAAGACATGATGATGTTTCGATCAAAATGGTAACACATGTGGTATAGTGTTAGTACAGAAGTATATGCACCGCAACAGGGAAGAGACTGAGCTGAGAAGGAAAGAGTTTTATCGGAACTGCAGCGAAATTAAAAATTAGGGTCGCCATATGGCGAAAGAAGTGTGATAATGGGGATTTGAGATGGACATGTTGGAACACAGAGAAGAGGTGGGGGAGTGTCATGGAGCCTGCAGCGTTGGCGAAAGAAATAGAGTTCTGGAGAGAGGAGATGATAAGATTCGCTTGCAGAATGATTGACGGATTATGAACAGGTATGCCTGTTATAAACATAGAGAAACGTCAAAGTGAGACATGGTATAGATTTAGCAGAGAAAGGGTTGACTATTTGGAGAAATCCATGAATAGACGCTGATACGACTAATAAAAAGGAGAATTTTTTAGAGATGTTAAAGAGGTACCATCCGTTCTGTGAGACTGCCAGACCATCGTGATATGGTGTTGGGGAGATGATATATAAAGAAACCTACTTTGCATCAAGAAGATGAGAAAGAGATTTTAGATAAGGATGATAAGATAAATTTTAAGAAAACAGAAGCTATCAGCGGCAATAGTAAGAAACAATATGCAGGTCAGCAGAAGAGGAGGGACAAAGTTGTTTGAGGAGTGCTAGGATACACCTTTTAAGGGAGCGGTGCCCTAAATGAGCGCAGAAAGAGAGCGAGTGGGAAATAAAAATCGAGTGGGCACACACCAGGAGGAACAAAAAAGAGAGGAAACACCGGAGAGCTGGACGGAACGTGTTACAACTGCTGTACAAGGGAAGATGAGGTGTTTTAGGAAATGGATTAAAACGAGAGGTGAATTGGAGAGAAGAGAATATATGTAGAGGCTTTCGGCGAGTAGTCTGGATAGAGTGAAGGATGGAAAAGGAAACCACCTGGGAAAAAATTTGGAAACGAGTTGGAAGAAGATGTGACAGGTGTAAGAGAAAGCTGGTTTTTATATATAGCTTAGAAATAATAGGAAAAGCTCAACACCAATGACACGAGCTATAAAGACGAAAAATCGCAGTCGTCCTAATATGTAAACCAAAGGAGGATTGACGAAAGGTGGGAGGAGATTCTTCGAGGATTTGTACAATGTGGAGGGCTTAGCGAAGGATGAGACTGCGAGAGCCTGTTATATTGATGGGCCTTAGGGCAGAGGAAGGACGTGGTCGATCACGGAGGAGCGATGATGTTGGCGTTGAGAGGTATGAAGAGCTGGGCAAAGGCGGCTGGAGCAGAAGCTGAATAGTTGCAGAGATGCCTGAAGTGGAAATGGAGGTTGAAGGAAAAGACGGTATTGTAATCTGTATGAACATGGCGGTGTTGGTAGAGAGAGCGTGGTGCCTGGATATGAATGGGAGTTTAGAGCATACAATCTGCCACCATATATAAAAAGCGGTGATAAAACGGAATGTCGGAAACTATAGAGCGGATTGCATTATGTCACCATCTTTCCTGCAGTAGACCTATGAAAGGATATTAGAGGAGAAGACTGAAGAGGCTGGTGGAGATAAGCTAGAAGAGTCGCTGAGACATGGTTTCAGACCGGGGAGATCGACTATTGATCTGGTGTTCGCTTTGAAGATATGATTAAGTGAAAAGAATTAGGGAATTTAATAAATAAAAACATATGCAGGCTTTTGTAGACCGAACCATTGAGCACTAGAGTGCCAAGGGATGTATTCTAACAACTGAGAAGAATAGAGTATGGAATACCTGAGAAATGTTAAAAAGCAATAAAAAGCACTTATGTAGATCAGCTCAAGTGCCAGAGTTACAGCTAGGAAACTATGTCCGGTGAGGGAAAATGGTTTGATTTCACAACGGGGGTGAAGGCCGGGGGGTGGGACCCTAATTCCCCTCAGACCCAAATAAACATTAAAAAATAAAAAAAAAAGGCGTGGGGTCGGGGGCGTTGGTGACCGGGTGAGGGGCTGGGCGGCGGGGGTGGGGCGGTGGGAGGGGGGACGGGGGTAGGGTCGTGGTTGGGCGAGTGGGACCACGGAAAGTTTAGGGTGGGATGGGACTGGCAGTCGGGGGCGGGTTTTTGGACCGGCCCGGGGCCCGGGTCGTCGGGTCACGGTGGTCGGAAATTTTGGTGTTGTTGGGTTGGTTCTTTTGGTTGTTGTTTGGGTGGCGAAGGGGGGCGGGGGGTGGGGGGGTGTGGGTGTTTGGCCCCTGGGGCATTTGGGTGGGGGTGGTGGGGGGCCCCCCCCCTCCCCTTTTTGAGGGGGGGGGGGGGGGGGTTCTTTGTTTTACTAGGATGTCAACTAGCATTTTCTCCCCAAACTGTTTTTTTTTTTTTTTTTTTTCTGTTCATTATATTTAAATGACAGTTGCGGGAGATCGGTACGGAACAGAGTGGGAGAACGAGATGTTTGGATACGCGGCATGACTTGGTTTCGTTGTGTTTGCACAAAAGACAAGAGAGACGCAAAGTTTTCTTGACAGGTTATGGGTTTGATAGAGGAGGTTGGAAGAGATTGGGGGTATGAGGATAAATCGAGGGAAGACGAGGTGATGTTGATCGGAGGTGTTCGAGAGGGTGTGTGAGGGATGTCCTGGAGGTAAGTTTCATTGGAGAAAGACTGAGACAAACTGACCAGTTTAAATACTTGAGGGGTGCACTATTGGTGAGGAAAACGACACCAATGTTGGAATTAAATAAGAGAGAATTGGGAAATTTAATGGGACAGTAGCAATGTTGTTCCCATTGTTAAAGGAAGAGCAATTTCGAGACGAGTCAAGATGGCTGATATACACAAGTACTCAATGAGATACCAATACTGATGGGTATGGGACATGAAGCAAGGGCATGCCTTAACACGAGAGCACAGAGCAAGTGGAGCGCGATGGCGAGGCATGAGGTGTACGACTGATCAGAGAAAGTACTAGAAGAGACAGGAGGAGAAAATGAGGAGACTTAGGGGGATTTTAAGGCGTTAGAGTTTGGGCGCGGTGAGGTGGAGCTTGTGGAGAGAGGATAGCTGCGGTATGGTACGGGACACGATTAAGAGGAATGGAGGACAACGAGTTGCCCCAGAAGTATATCTAGAATGGAATACGGAGGGAAGAAGAAGTTGTCGAAGACTTAAAGTTTAGATGAGTTCCGACAACAGTGAGCGCGGTGCGCAATGGTGAAGATGAGGAAGGAGCTGTCCAGGATGTGGATGGCGTCTGAGATGTGGATGGACCAGCAAGTCGTGGAGAGTTTCTGGCCCCAGCACAACTGACAGGTGGCATTGCAATATGCTTATCAGGCATGCGTGAGAAAGGTGAGAATAAGTGAATTGATTAAATAAGAACGTTATACTCCTCGCCAGCTATCTATCGAGGTGGTCATAAATGGTTTGTCCAAGCATAGTGTACCTACACGGTAAACTCAACGATCATTTCAGTTTACGTTAGAATTCAAAAATGGAATAGAAACGAGTCTGCAATCAATGCTTGCACTGTAACAATATTGATTATTAGCGCCAAGCTTATCCGAGGCTCGCGATATGCGATCAATAGAACCAGCTTAAGATCCATGTTTCCTTAAAGCTGTTCTTACCATCTGCTAGATTTGAGCGTCGAACTATTATGATGTACGGGATCCTAATTTTCGAAGGGTCTAATGGTAAAAGAGTAGATGGATGAGAATGCAGTTTATAGTATTAAAGCTGACTAGGCACATTTTTATGTATACAGTATTGTCTCACCACACTCTCTAACTGACATTATAGCCTATATATCAAAGGAGGGGATGTAATAAACCACAAAGTTTCACCCACTCTGTAGCGTAAATTACGCAGATTAAGCACGACGCATTGCTTCTTAAAGGGGCAGGGGATAAATTACAACAGGAAACACAGAAGATGAAGAGAGTTCCACAGGACATGAGGTGGCAGGTAAGAAGGAACCACCACAGCCGAACATAAGTTTTTCACCAGATATCAACACAAAGACTCGTGCGCAGATACAGCACCCCTTGTCGCCTACGAGGGATGGCTTTTTTTTTTATGTAGGAGTCGTTCGGTATCCGCGATAAGTGAGTTAAATTCCCTCCAAATCACTTGCCACTGCGGATCTATAGAAGAGATAGCACCAACATCGCGCCGCAAGATAGAGGGTCAAGTGAAAGCCGGAAAGTAACAGAACAGTTTATAAGCTCTTTTTTGCCTTGATCGACCCTGTTTTCAAAAGCGGTAATAAAACAAAGAGTTCTCCCCAGATATGAGAGCAAGTACTCCATAAAAAGGCGGATGAAAAGGCATTGTATAGCTGACAGTAATCTGAGAAGAGGAAAAAAAGTCTCGCAGTCTAAACGAAACTCCCAGTTTCTTTACAGAACTCCCAGTTCCCACATTGTGTGTGAGGTTTCCAAGACATTTTTTTGTTATGTTAAGGCCAAGGATGTTTATATTGTCAATAGGCGCGCACGGAAAAAACCGTCGAAAAGATAGGAAAGTTATGTGTTTTTTTTGAGAAGGAGATTTGTAGAAGTTTGAGATTTTAAAAGAATTGAATTTTCACAAGGTTGAGACGACCCCACCCGGAAAATCTATTCTCCAGATCAGCGAGAATAGAATCGCAAAAAGATTAAGATGAAGAGGCAATTCTAGAAGTAAAAGAATGGGAGCAGAATTGAAATGAGTTTGAAGAATGAAGGGTCGAGTCATCGGCATATGAGTGGAGTAGTATAGGTATGCAGCGTGAGAAGATCATTAATGAAAAAGTAGGCAATAAAGTAGGAGATAAGACAGAACCCTGAGGAACACCGACATTATCAGAAAAAGAAGAAGAAGTCGACCCCGATTAACAACAGCCAATATTGAGCGAGTTGAAAGAAAGCTAAGACATAAGTAAGCAAGTAGAAGGAGGAAACCCAAAGGAGGGGAGCTTGGAGAGCTAGTGACGTAGTGCCGATACCCGAGTCAAAATGCTTCTGGACTAATAGTACGCACCACCACACAAATCTCCTCTCCGTAGTTCTAAAGTCGAAAAAAAAACTATGAATACTCTGTTAGAAGTGAAAGTATATCGCCAGTAGACCTCTTGAAAGCCGAAAGCCGTACTTGGCGATCGGAAAGAAGGGATATGAGTTTCCAGGGATTGATCTAAGAAGTGAGAGTGGAGAAGGGTTCAAAGATCTGAGATAGAATTTACAAGTGAAAGCTATAGGGCGATAGTTAGAAGGATCAGATGGGCGGCTTCCTTTTGTTCGGAATAGGTTGGATCAGTTTGGCGCACTCTCAACACTGAGGGAAAGTGTTAGTTTGAGACATAGAGAATACATAAGCTTGAACGAGGGGGCCGGGGTCAGCACGAGCAAAGCCACACTCCCTCAAAAACCGTCGGGGAGGAATCCCATTCCGCGGCCACCCACCTCCCAACGTTCATAGATTTCAGGAGGCCCATGCCACCCGATCAAATGTTTAAATGGTGACAGGCCAAAGGCAAAGGCACATGAAGAGGAGGAGGAGAGGAAGATGGATTTGCCAGAATTCGTTCCAGTGAGGGTTGAAATCACAGTTGAAAATAGGAGGATCGAAGAGATAATCTTGATCTCCTTTTCAGGGTGGAGAATTAGCAACAGAACCATCAGATCGCAAAAGAGAAGAAAAGGCTATGCAGTTACAGAGTTAATTAGAGATATTTTGAGCAAGAGGCCATAGGAATCTATATATGTCAAGATAGAGGAGAAGGGGCCAAGGAGGGTGGTAGCGCACTGGTTCATTTGAAAGAAAGCCCGCTTTGCTTGTCGAAGAGTATCCCTGCAACGATTTTAGCTGAATGGAAATTAGCGAGAGTGATAGTGAGACGAGAATTTTTCCACCCCCGGATTACGCACTGTCTCTAGCCTGTAAATAGCCAGAGAACAAAGTACGATCGAACCACGGCATTATGACGAGAAATGATTTAGTCGAAGAAGAATGAACGCTGCCTCACCCACTCAACGAATTAAGCTACCTACATCTTATGCAAGATAAGCCGAAGCGTCACAGAGACAAGCAGTCATCCAATTATAGTGGGTGTAGAAGGACGCTCAAGCCCTAATCGGCATATCACGATCAAAGTGCCGAGAGAGACGCATGCATAAAGGCTAGGATGGAATGCTTGTTGGATTAAGAGAAAGTGTAAAAATTAGAGATATTAAGGTTTGTATGTCATGATTTACAATAGGAAGCGAAAATGGTGTATTTATAGAAGATAAGAATTAGTGGTGAAAACATACATTAGGCGTCAAGTGTGTTTCAAGAATGGTTGGAACGCATCCGAAGTTGTGTAGGTTTCTTTTTTATTTAAATAGTTGCCTCAGATCGATGATGAGAATGACTGACATGATTCGTTTTGATTTTTGGCCTCTTCCTTATTAGATCAGTTGATGAGAGGAACTTCAACCAGTTCAAGTTGTGTACATGAATATTCCCTTAAATTAGTTAGGACCTCAGTTGTGGATGACGAAAGATATAACTGTCTCGTGAGAGAGTAGTAAGATATTCAAAAAAGGCGTTGAAAATCTGTTCTGTTAGGAGAACAGTAGCAGAAGCACAGATTATAGTAGTGGAAGGATGGTAAAGATTTTAAGCCACCAGAAATCGAAATTAGAGATCTGAGATTCACGAGACGTGTTACAGCGTAGCTGTTAATGTTAAACTAGAGATGTAAGTGAATAAAAAACGCCCGTTTTTTATTAAAAAAAAACATGTTTTTACATATTAAAAAAAACATGATGATTAAAAAACAATTTGATTTTCCTGTTTTTTTTTGTTTTTTTTGTTTTTAATATATATTTTTATACTTTAATGTTATTTTTCTTTATTTCATTAAATTTATTAACTATAAAGGAATTTTATAAAACAGCAAGAAAGAAAGCTGATAATTATACTGTAAATATAAGCACATTAGAAATAAACATGAGTAAATAAAAAATTATTAAAAAATATGAAAGTTATCTCTACCTGACACTTTCTTGACCTTTTTAAGCGTAAATTTAACCTTTAGATGACCCTAATGCAATATGATCATATGAGAAATGAGTCAGATTGTCAATGTATATTTACTTACACAAATTAAAGAATATAATATTAAGTTCCATAAATTAGTAACTAGTATGAATAAGCCAACTATAAAATTACTAAATTTCTGAAGAACAAAGGCCTCATTAAATTCATGTTCTACTGCTCTCTGCATCTGAAATCCTCAGACCTGTTCCAATCATGGCCTTCTACTGATAAATGATTCCTCATTATTCTCTATTTGTGGGAAAGAGAAGGACAGAGGTAAAGACTGTTGACATCAAAGCTATGGACAGAGAGGTGTCTTTAGATTTGGTTTTATCACTTCAATGTCCTTACAGAGGAACCTGAGTTACCTGACTGAGAACTCTGGCTGATAGTGTATGTAGTTTTAGGGTGATGAAATTTGATGACATTTAACTACTACAACTTTTACATTAATTTGAAAAAAAGTACTGGAAGGTCTGGCTTCTCCGTCTCTGTCAATTTCAATAATAAGATTTGACTTATGAATAATAGTTTTTCTGCATGTTCATTTGTAGCCTCTTTCTTTTTTTTTGTGATATGGGAAGGGGAATGTGCTCAGAACTTCTCTCACATGCAGCTGAAAAGTGGCAGGAAGGTCTAGAATTCGGGTAGGGCTCTTTTGATATCTTGCCTCTCAATAGCTTAGCATTAATACTATCCTCCAATGCTGCTTAGTGACGATAACATTTTTGAAAGTGGTGCCCAGAATATTTTCCATACTGATAGAAAGTGCCCTCTGACTGTGGAAAAATTCACATTCTCCCCATTACTTTGCTTGTCATCCACATCTACATTTCTTTGCTCAGATGTTTAGACCCAGCCATGATGAACAGGGGTTAAATGTTCTGAGTATTCTATTTTCCAATGAGGATAGCTTGTATTATTGTATTGTATTTTGTATTAATATTATAAATATATATAAAAAGTATAATTATATATTATATTATTATTATTTATATATATATATAAATATATATATATATATATATAATATAGGTATTTTATACTATATAGATATATATTATTATATATATAATATATATATATATATATATATTATATATATATATATATATATATATATATATATATATAATATTGACCGATTTATTTGTTTATCACATTGAAGCAATTTGAACCATAATCAGATTTATCAGTGATAGGAACAGTGTCAACTGAAGGCTTATTTATTTGTGCTCTTTTTGTGCTTTGTTAGCATTTGCATTTCTTTACTTTGCTTCCTTTTCCTTTGATTTTGCTGTACTCGTTAACTCTCTTTCTGAGTCCCAAGTATTTCATTATTTTATGTCCATCACTGCCCATTTTTTGCAATTCTTATATTTGGTATGTGTTGTTCTTTCCCTGAACCATTATTATTGGCCACCTTAGTGAAGCACAATTTACAGAATGAGCGCTCTTTTACCTTTGTATGTCTGATTTTCCTTAACAGTCACATAAACATGGTGTTTGTTTTCTTTCCAGCCATTGTCAAAAATTTTATGAGATATCAACTTAACCATTTAATGTTTATAACTTTAAATATATAATTAGTATTATTATCCTTGCTAACACCTGTTGATATACCTTATAATTAAACAAGTAAATAATAAATATGTAAATAAGAATGGTATGTATAAAATTTAAAGATTAAATTTAAAAAATTAAAACAAGAAAATGTAAAAAAAACAAAATATAAAAACAATAAAAAAAAACAAAAAAAACAAAAAAAAATGTTAAAAAAAAAACGATTTTAAAAAAAACACTTTTTTTTTAACAACTCTATGTTAACATAGGCATTTTCATACTCTCCCTTTAGACCAAATTTGTGAAGTCAGTTTATATGTTGGATTTTACATTATTAAACGAGTTTATATTTTTGCCTATTGCTTATTCCATTTTATGAGTCTCAAACAAAAGGTTTAGGGTAGAGTTAGAGAGATGGTATTTTCACAGAGGCAAAGTTAGAGTTTAAGCAGCGGATGTTGGTAATAAAGTTCAGAGAAAGCCCGCAACTAAGCAAATCTGCCATCACAAGACACACACACACATAAACAAAAACAAAAGGTGTTATAAAGCTGACAAAAACTAAAGGACAAAACGTGCGTTTTTGATATTAAAGTATGATCTTGCAGTATTATAACAACTAAATGAACAAGAGAGTGTTCGGTAAAAGCAATTACAAACCAAAATTTTACATAATAATAAAGGTATAAAAATAATTACAACAAACTTATGCAATCTGCATTAACTTTGCTATTTAAAAAATTTAGAACAAAAAAAACGTGAAGAAAAATAAAAATTTAAAACTAGAACTATGAAGTATTAACACACAACTCGTGTTTAGATACTTCGCCGAAAACTTAATAAAATCGTTTCCAGAATGACAGGTTTGTTAATAAAAAACTTAAATTAAAACAAAAGTAAGGATTTAAATCACAAAGTTTAATATAACATTATATAATTCTAAGTAATATTTTAAACGTCATAAATTACAGAGAATATTAAGGATAAATATTTTTAACTGAATTTCTTATGAAAAATATGAGTAAAAATTTTGCACATAAATTATAAAATTTAGTACAGTACAGGAACGATGTATAAAAATTATATATTTAAGAATAATATTAAATAAATAATATATATATATAAAATATAAGTATATTATTTATATATTTAGTATTATAATAACAATATATATATATTATATATATATATATTTTAACCTGTTTATTATTCATTATATATATTATTATATATATATATATATATATTAATAACTTATTATATATAAATATTTATTTTTATATTATATTTATAGTAGTAATTAGTGTAGATAATATTGAAATTATTTGCGATTAGACTGATAATCAGTAGTTATAGTAGTAATTCATTGAGGTATAATTGTAACAGACTTATAGAAGAATTAGATACAGAGCCTGAAATGGTTAACAATTGACTTCAGGTGACGTAGTTTCCTTCACCTATGGCTTTAGTTGAGTCATCTCAGATAATCGGACGAATTACTATATAGTTCAGCAGGAACAGACTGACCTGTAAGTAGGTTCGGAATGTAAGCCTTCTACAGTTCAATTTATTAGACCTATTATATAAGTGGCGGCTAACCACTGTGAATATTGAGAGAAGCGAAATCTTAATATAGATTTATGCTACAAATATTTTTTTAAAAAAATACTCATCTCTGTTACCAATTGAAAGGTATATTACGTCGCAATACATGAAGCATGAGCATAGGTAATTTATAATATAATAGCAATTATGCTGATATAATCTTCATTAAAATACTCCTATTTTGTGTAGTTATATGTAACACTTCGTATTCAATTTTGAATCATGAAAATAGTAAGTACATCCTGACACCAGAGAATTCACATTTTAATAAATAGTTCGGTCATCCAGGAGATAAAAGGATTAAAAACAAATGGCTGATAAGAGGGAGGAAGAAGTTAGAAGAAATGATTTACGTAAACCTCAATATGGTTGATTAGAGAAAGCATAGGCATAATAATAATAGTAACCAAACTCTAAAACTTGATTATCCTGTTTGTGGAAGACTGTGACAAACACTATTTCTTTAAATCGTTAGTGCCATCGGTATGGAACTGGTGAAAGTAATCGTACTCGACGATAAGAATGGTTATAGTATCAGAGTTTGTCGGTCTCACTCAGAGTCTCTAGTTCTAGATAATTAAATAGTTACTGGTGAATTTTAATAAACACGATTCTCAACCATCAGTAGTAATATTAATATTGTAGGGTTTAATAGTATAACTTTCCATGCTCTTGTTGATAATGGTGTAATAGCAAGTTTTATTGCAAATTCATAATTAAAAAGTTTAGAAAGCGTCGAATTGTTCGTTTCCGGCATTTATAGGTATTAGCGGAGTGGGGTCAAATATTACCTATGATCATATCAAAATCAAGGATAAAATGAAATTTAGTAGTGGTTTAGATATCACGGAGATATTTTATGTAGTACCTATTGAGCACCTGCATATATGTTATGAATAGATGTCGTCACTAAAAATAATCTTATTCCTGATATGACTCAACTTCAGTTGTTGAGACGGAAGAGAGAAATAATTAGAACGGTTGCTAGTGATGAGTAATATTATTGTTTACAAATATTTTGTTATTAAAGGTTAACTTATTTCAAATTCTATACGATATTAAAAAATCCAAAAAGTTAATAAAAACCACTGGTCTGAGATAAAAAAAAACAAAACAAAAGGAAAAACTGGGTTTTGTAAACCCTGGCATAGTTCAAAAATTTGTTATAAAATGCTCCAAATAAATACTCATTTGATAAGAGGAAAAATGTGGTGTACTAATTAGTAGGACTATACATCCGTTGTATGGGTAAATAAAGGTCCGGTAAAGTTAATCTATGTTAATTTACTAGAGAGTATATCATTTGGTTGTTATTCTAATATGAGGATATGCTTGACAAGTTGTGGGAAATAACGGTGGTTACGACGTTTATTGTTATGTCTGTGTTCTGAGTTACATTACTATTAAGTGTGTTTAAAATGATGTGCTGGGCGTATCTACACTTGTATAATCTTATTTAACGCGTTTATACGTTACGTTGTGTAAGGGTTGCTCATTTAGGTTTTGTTGTCTCTTTGTATGCATTTGATTAAATTTTCTTAGACATGACGATGATGTTATGTTTTAGCAATTATTAATAATGAAAACTTTGTTACGTTAGCTATTCATCTGTCAGGATGATAATTAGGTTGATTATCGAAGCTTGTTTCTCTGTTTCTCCCCATCTTTATTTTATTTCAAAATAGAGACACTGCAAGAAGATTGTGCACTTTATGTAGAATCAATAATCCGACTTAGATCGTGGGAGGGTGGGAATGGTATGGAGGGTGGGTGGAAAATGGTTTGTATTTACTTGTTTTAGGATATTATAAACAATTACAATTTATCTATGCTGGTAAAGAAATGTAAGTATTATCTGAAATAGGAAACTCCAAAAGTAGACAATACATTCAAGTGACATATCGAGAAATGCTATAGTTCTAACCTACGAATCACTTAGATCACGTATAAGAGTAGGACAGTGACGCACAATGGCTGGCTTTGAGATTTACTGAATTTAGGCTTATGTTAGGGTAGTTGTAAAACGAGGACGATTTTATCTAAATAATGCTTAGGATCAATAGGTTCAATGAGCATTCAACGAATAAGTATCAAATACTCGAGATCATAGCAATCAGCTTATAAGATCACGGATGGAAGCTCAAGGAAGGGAGTCTCGTGGAATGTGTGAGCGGTTATTTTGATTTACTTGGAATTAACTTAGGCGAGTTGGATAGAAACACATTGGACAAGACTCTAATTACAAACAATATTAGGATTATATGAACAATCAATAGAGTGCAGTAATCAAAAGAGAAAGTTAGTTAGTATTTATACTAGTATCCACACTAAATCAAAGATGTTCTTAAATAGATCAATAGATCGACGGGTAATGAGGTAATGAATCTTTGTGTCAGGTGCCTATGATGACTGAATAGTTAACTGCATATGAAACTGCGTCATGTTGAGAGAGGAACATAGAAATTTCTTGTGCTCAAAGTAACAGAGAAACGTTATCGGGACGAATCAAAAAGCCCTTCCTGGGGTCTAATGTATTTCATAAATTAGATATATTATGCATGATATGTTCTTAGCTCAAGATATGTTATGCTAGAATATATCACTTGATTATTACTTGAGAGAGATTTACTAGCTTTTAATGGTAATGATTAAATATGCAAATTTTTTTTAACGTATAATATTTATAAATATATATATATATATAAAACATTGAATAAAGAATAAATTTATATTATTAGTAATACAGAAAATTATTTATAAAGGAAATATAAAAATATAAAATAAAAAATAAATAAAAAAGAATATAAAACAAAAATAAATAAAATATAATTATAAAAATAAACACACAATAATAATAATAAACATTATAAAATAGTAAAATAACTCAATTTACAAAAATAAATGAAGTTAGAAAAATAAGTTAAAATTAAATAAAAAAAAAAAATAAAAAAATAAAAAAATAAAATAATAAAGTTAGAAAAATAACTGTATATATAAAAGAAAAATAAATAAATATATTATTGTATATATTATTATTCTTATTAAACGAATGTTTATTTACTCAGCACCTGCTAACTCAGCACCACACCGGTGTCGATACCGACTACTTGAATCCTTCTCAGTGAGCCTCCTTCCTTTTTACATCTCCCTCATTTTGCTACTCCATCCTTACCAACCTCTTCCTCCTTGCCTCCCTCTCATACTCTTCTTCCTCTGTTTTACATTCCATGCAATTTCTTCTTTCTTTTTTAAAATTTGGGAGAGCCCCTTCGGGGGGGTCTCTTCGTTGTACCCCCTCCGAGTCGCCGATCCGACTCCCTCTAAAACTAACCGTCTCCCCGATTCCAATCCCCTCTCACATTTGGAAAAAAGGATTAAATCCGTCTCCAGTTTCATGTTATGCTAACAGATATAATTTTTGTTAAATATTAATTAAGGAGGGTCAGCGTCCCCCCTTACGGGCGGACGGCAGTGGTACGTCAATCTCGTATCCTATCTCAATTAATGATTAAAACAGCTAGACATATAACCTGATATCATAGTCAGCTTGATAAATCCAATAAGTTCTCTTTAACTTTAAAGGGGAGACTTTGTTCTCTTTTACTCTCGTACACACGCACGTTTAAGCCTAGACCATGGTTTTCCAAGGAGAGTAATCTTTGGCACACCTTTGCGTGAACTCTCTGAGAGGCAGCACCACTTAAGGAGTGAAGACCTGCTTCGCTACACCTGGTCACCAAAACCTAGCCTTTGTGTGACCACTTATAGATTTTCGAGTTGAGGGATAGTGGCTACGACATCTGAATCTTTTATACTTAGAAAAAGGAGAAGTGGCAAAAAAGTGGCGCCCTCTGCACGCGACGATAATTTTCACCTTCTCGCCTCCACGGGCGTAGGTAACCTTATATGGTACATCGGCTATGCCAGAGGGAATTTGAAAATGTTATAAGAGAACAGTGTGTAATACGTATAGCTTATATCAACCATTAACATACAGTTAAAAAAATAATTACACCCGCAATAGTAAAATTAAAAAAGCATAACACAATATAAATACAAATGGATAAATTAGAAATCGCGATGGAACACGGTTCAACACCTGTCGCAAATATTATGTCCGACTCTTAACTACTCATATAAGAATGATTTATTATTTATACTATAGCTTTTGTTAAATAATATTTATCTTCGATAGATATTATATATATAAATAAGAAACATGATAAGTAGTCCTTTTTGACTATATTATGCCATTAATGTGACTAGAAGCAAAATTCGTTAAAAAAGCACTGTTCATTTTTACGCTGTGCTATAAAATATTAAATAATTAAATATATATATAGACTACAACAGAACGTTCAATTGATAAGATTCTTAGCATATATTGAGTAATATTTACACGACTATAAACTGTATAATAGTTTAAAATGATTAGTGTTTGTAAACTGTTATTACTCATAGCAATACTATTTTTCCACTTTATTTGTAGTGCTGAAACCTAGGTGAAAAAAGAAGTTACCCCTGCTCGTCAAGTGCAATATTCTTTACGAAAAACTAGAGAAGACGGAGTACATCATAGAAAACAACATGATTAACAGAGTATCGATGAATCAGCGTGGATGAACTATAAATTTGTATGGAAAATGATTTTTTATTATCTCCAAAAACATACGGAATCTCTATGGAACTCAACATACGCTAATCTAATAACATTATATTGAGTGAATCACAGCAGTGTGAAATCGAGTGTTAGGTTTGCAGAGAAAAACATTTGAGGGAAATTAATTTTTTTTTAGTACTAAATTCTAGATAACCACAGTATTTGGAATAACAAGCGGTAATTATCGAAGTATTATTTTGTTGAGGGGGGCTGCGGCAGCAATGGTGGAAAGTGGAGCAGAGAGGGGTGACGTAAGTCCCCCACGTCGTTCCCCAGAGGCCGAGAAACCCCGACTCTTCTCATCTTTGCAGTTTATCCCTTGGGTTATCGTTCCGTATCATTGAACCCTGAAAAAATCCTTTTTTATTTCATTGACTAGATTAAATTTGCCATTACGATTGAAATTACCATCCAACAATGTGTTTATTTTAGATATTTCTTTACTTAAAAAGTAAGTTGTATGGAGATATGATAAAAATAATTAAAGAAACAAAATTAATTTTTTTCAGTGGTGTCCCATACAAATTTCATGAGCGCTGAGCTACAGGTGATATGTTATGTCAGTTGTGGGTGCGTTGTACCGTACTCTTATTTTCCGAAGTTATCGATTCGGATTGTTAATCTTCTTCGTTTTACGATCTTTACTGTTATATGTATATAGCTCTACCTTACGTATAATATTTTATAATAGCATAAAGCATTTATAGAAACATGTGACTGATTTACATTATCATATCTGCAATATAATATAAGTAATAAATATAGGATCAGATAATATAGTATAATTGGAATCTGCGGTAATATCAACCAGAATCACTAGCGATAATATAACTAGAAAATTTTTGCTTGAGAAGTAATATAATACTTATTTAATAATATAGATAGGCATAATGATTTATATTATATTATATTAATTAAAATATACCTATATAAAATATATATCTCAAAAGACGGTTTACCGTAAGTAATGTAATAGTATATATAAATAACATATATAATTACTATTAAATCGTATTATATCAAGAACAATAATCCAAAGCTTTATTTTACTTATCCTTATAATATTTAGTTGTGTGTGATCAAAGTTTTACTTAATCGCTCGAACTCGAAACGGTAACGGGAGCATCGGATTCAAAAAAAAACTCATATTTCACACCAGAGTATGCAAATGGAGTGTATGAATAAAAATAAATAGACTGTATCTAACTTCATATGGGTCGAATATAATGATAACTCTTCTATTTTTGTTTTTATTATTTTATTTTATGATTTTTTTTTACCTATTCCTAGGTAGGCGAATTAAATAATATTTAGACTCTTTGTAAAAGTATTTTACATCCAACGACGCTCATATGTAGAGACGGTCCTCTCTGACGCCCGAGCGGGGACACAGGGTGGGTAGCGTATATTCACACAATAGCACAAGCCTGTAAAGGATAGATGGGGGAAGAGAGTAAACCCCCTGCAGCTCTGAGTGAGACGACTCAATACACAAAATACCATAGATGCCGGGGGTTTTCCAAGAGACTCCAATCAAACCCAGAGAGGTGGGGAGAAAATGTATCCTACCACAACTCATAGTTCCACCCTCGGATATGGTCCGATATAGACCTCACAACCCTAGATTCCTGCACTGATTCCGGTAAGCGGTAAAACACCACTTAGAGTAATATCTATTATACTTTAGAGAGTGTTTCCTATCATAATGCGTTATTAACGAGACTCTCGCAAGAAGGTATTCCCCTTTTCGCTGATACTATTAGTAACGTTATGTAGATAGATAATGAACTTTTTTTTTTCTTTCTTTTGTGTTTTTTTTGTGTGTTTTAATATTCTTTTAGTAATTAATTTTGTTTAATTTTGTCTTTCTTCATTCATTTCGACCCTAAAACGTTTATTTATGTATCAATAGAGGCTACCGTGAAAAAGTTTTTTTGTGATCCGAGCATCTCCGTTCTCGTGGTGTGGTCGTTGTATTAATAAGAGAGATAACTTTACTAAATATATTAATATTATATATATAATATTAATTTAGTAGACTGTTACGCCTTAAACGTTTGTGTATGATAAAAGATTTATTATTAAATAAGACATTTAATATTAATTATTGACATATTAATGATGTGATTTTGATTACGATGTGTGATTGATGATGAGAAGTATAGTATATAAGAAGGGGTATATGTGTTAGTTTAATTTTGATTAGTGGAGTATGTTACGGTATTTAGGGGTTCACGGGGTAATTAATTTTTTTTTATGGCTTAAATTGATATCTTTATACTATCATTTACTCACTCACTCTTTTTATCTTATAGTCTTATGACCTCGGTGTGTTAAAATTATATATTGATTATAATATTATAAGTAGTGTAATGTTTAAAAGATCTGTTTTTATTAGGGAATTTTTTGAAAAATGAGTTATTAATTGATTATTATATTGAAGTGAGAAGAGAGAGTTAGAGAAGAGGTTAGAGACGAGTTGAGTATGATGATCAGTGTTCAATTAAATTTTGCCTGAGGTGAGTGCCAATGTGATAATAAATTTTTACTGTCGATAGTTATAGAGAGAGTCGTATTCTCTTTAATGTATATAAGTGGTATTATGACGCATTTGATGAAGGAAGATATTAGGTTTTCCATATATTATTAATATATGGTTTATGTCTTATTATTACTCAAAAAGGGACGACTGGTCTTTCGTAATTATATTATTTTAAATTTAATCTCTAAATTTTAATAATAGTTAAACAAATAAATAATAATGTTTATTATTTATTATAGTTAATATATTTGTAAGCCTTAAAGTCTGAAAGTTACAGTAAGTCCTGAAATTAATTTGATTTCATTAGTGAATTATCTTGAATTACATTATTTAAGTTTGAATAAGTTATATTGTAATACGGATTATGTAACGTTGAAGATTTATATTCGGAGATTCATCTAGAGATTTAATTATTATTATTAGATGTATTTATAATAGTATATTTATTTATATATTCCTTTGAGCTAAAGACTTATTTCGAATATATATTAATTTTATTATATTATTTGTTTTGTCTTCACCTTTATTTATTTTTTAAACTAAATATTGTCGTTTAATAGTTAACTTTTTACTTATTTGATAATGTTACAGAGTATTATGAGTTTCTCAGTTGGAGAATAATGAGTGTTCGTTAAGTCTGGATAAACACTGATTTCTTTAATATAATTTTATACTTGTCTCATAAAAAGTATAGTGGTCGTTTATAGCGCTATGATAAGCTGAGAATCCTTTGCACCGTACTGGAATAGTTTCTTGATTGATATCGTAAATTGAAAAAAATGATCACGCATGTAATTACAAAAATAGTCGATGAATCCCATACTATACACTTTTGTATTTTACATATTTATAAATAATCATTTGTAGATAAGTTATATACTGAAAGTCTAGTTAAGTTTTTTCGAGTTCTGTGCTAAAATACATAACTATTGATCCAAAATTTATTTTCGCAAACAAATGTAACGAAATTTCTATATCGTAAACTTATTATAAATTCGAAAATTTTGAGTACGTATACTAGATCGTTTCTAATAATGAATTAACTTCTTAACTAAGCCCGCAGCCCGAGCAATCACCTCTCGAGTGTCCTCGGGGTCTTTACAATCGTATTGAAAGATTAATACTTTACTATATAGTATAATTGATAGATTATTTATTTATTATCTTGTATACTGCTCGAAATTAGTGAATTAACCTTATTAATACTTAAATAATATTATATAATATATGAAATGAAAATATTATTATCTTATATATTAATATATAATATATAATATTTATTTTAATAATATATATATAATAATTAAATAAATATGATGTAATATAATAGTATAGTAGCTGAAATAGTGATAATATAAGTAGATAGAGGGTATAATTTGAAAAACTTTCTCATTTTTTACCCTTATAATTATATTAAATTTATAAGTCACATGTGAACGTTATCTATTGCAAAGCCGGGAGAGATAAATTTCTGCTCTCACGTGCTTTGCAATCTTTAACTATTCGCGAATAGTATCTTTATTTAAATTAAAAGAATAAATAATTAATGAATATAGTAACTACAAGGAATATATATGTGTATATAAAGTTATATAAATTTTTTCAATTTTTTTTTGTCTTAATTGTTTAAAGTGTATTTTCATACTCTCAAATGTATCGAACGAACTTGTACCGTTAAGCGTGATACGAGCTATTTGATTCCTTACCTTAAGTAGGTATGATTCCATTATAGCTTTGAGGATCTCACTATTACTAGTAAACTGATATAGCGTGAATGAATAATATAGTATGAAGTAACTATTATATATATATCTTCGTATTTATCATTTATTTCTATCTCACTATAATTATGTATATATAAGCTGTTAAGAAAATCTTAAATTGAGTAATATTAATTATATTTATATCTTGAGCTAATTCACGTGCTGTAATTTCTCACCATACCATACAATCAAATTATATTAATATAAATATTATTTATATAATTAATATTAATTATAATATATATAATATAATATATTAATTAATATATATTATAATATATTAATATATATTAATATTATATTAATATAATTATATATATATATTATATATATATATTTTATATATATATTATATATATATTATATTAATATCTTAATATTAATTATAATATATTATTAATAATATTAATATATATATATATATATTATATATATACTATATTAAATATATTATTTATATATTAATATATATATATAATTATATCATATAATATTAATATTTAATATGATAATTTTAAGTCTAATATAGAAAGAACCGCGGTAAACTTATTTTTTTGTATCTCATGCGACTAACGCCTAGTGACCCTATTCAGGAAGTACATGAATATTCGTTTTCCCTTTTTAATCATATATCTTCTACCCCTTCTCGGCTCTCCCGTACGTGGAGAACTTTCACCACTTGATTGATTGAGTTTACGTTGCTCTACTACATGTCCAGTCATAAGTTTTTGATGCGTGTCCTTAATTATAATCAATTACCACGATTATTTAAGTAATAAATTAATGAGATGAGTAAAATTTTGATGAAAGTGTTTTGTCTTTTTCTGCACAAAGTCGGTACAATGTAGAATGTCATAAAATAATATTAAACAATTTGAGGTACATAATATTTGGTATAGTGGGGTATATAATCCATCCGTTGAAATATCATAACTGCTTGTCAATATCGAAAATGTTCTACTTCCCATCATTTCATATTAAATTAATCATCAAATTTAGGAAATATAGTTATGACATTTTCGTGTATCAATCTTTACATGTATACAAACCAACACGACATACTTATGAAGACCACGGCGAAGTGAGTAATAACAATCTTTGCTCAGCTATTATTGTTAAATAGCCTAATACTTTAATTATAATATTATCTGTTATAAGATACAACACACATAAAAGACGTCATCTGAATCTGTGTGGGGATGGAAAGCTAAAGTATTACTATCCTACGGCGTAAATTGATTATTTACTTGTCGATTTTCGTTATATAGGGGACTTGATAGATATAGAGTTATTGATGTGATGGGTCAACTTGAATGGTTGGCATATAGTGAAGTAATAAATACAATATAGTAAGGTATACATTTTATGAAAAAAAGAGTATGCCTATAGGGAATGAACGCGACGATCAAAAAAAATTGATCAGATAATATGGAATTTTCTGTTAGTAAGGTAGTTAATTTAGATTATTAATTGATGAGGAGTAGAGGCTATGTGTTGATAAGTAAAATATTAATTTCTTACTACTGTATAGTATACCTACAATCTATGAAATTTAATTCCATTAATGTCTATCATCAGAGTTTGAGTGTATATAGTGATAGTAATATAAGAAAATACTAGAGATTAGGTATCATAGTGTAAAATTATAGGATTAGTTTTTAATTGTTGTTGTATTATATGAATAGGTAAATGTATTTAAATATGAAATATATGTATAATGTGAATAGATAATATTAAATAAATCAAGTATAAGTAAAGATGTGAATTTGTGAATATTGTGGAATTGTTTAGTAATCTTATGTTGTTATTTCGGAATGTTTGCTCAGAGAGATTAAGCCTATTGTAATTGTTTGGAAGAGGATAAGAGATAAGGTGGAAGTGTGGAGATTTAGGGTGAAAAGGGTGAATCTATAGGAGAAAAATTCTGTAAGAGTCTTGCTGTGAAGTATAGATGTGATAAATGATTTTACTATATGGAAATGGAAGATAGTATTATGATTGTTTTGCTTTTCCGTATAAGTCTAATTAATTTAAATATTACTATGAAGACTCTATTGTAATTATAGAGTAATATAGCAAAATTAATATTTGTAACTGAAGATTTCTTATTGATGTGTAGAATATAAATATATGTAATGCATGGCTCAATAAAAAGTGCGTATAGAGAGGGATATAATTACTCAACCTTTAGTTGGACATCTATTGTGTTACTGTCAAATAAAAGAATAGTAAATAAAATGATAAGTTTAATGTGGGTATCCACGTGGCGAGTTCATAAAATCTGCATTTTTCGTTTGGACCAGGAAAAATTAACACCTTTGGATAGACTTATGTGCAAGGTTTGAAGAGGACTCTACTGCATTACGAAAGTATTCTTTTTATATGCGATGAGATGGGAACTCAAGTTTTGCCACTTGTTGGAGAAGGTGTAGTTTATTCGCCTACGTTGTGTTTTATTCTCATAAGATAATAATCGCTATAACTCTAACCGGTAGACGAAGATTGTGTTTTTGCAACGATGTAAGTTAGTAGCTTATCAACAAAATTAAGCGCGAAACTACTCGCTGAATAAGGAGAGTAATTCGTAACAACTGAGAAGAACTTACGTTCAAAATTGAGGAATAGTAGATTTTTGTGAAATACCAAATTGTTGAAAAGTAAAAGTGTGAGGATAAAATTAAAGGAAAGATGTAAACCATCCAGTTCGGTCATTAATGTTTGGAAGGAAGAATAGTAAGAATTCCGCCGAAATCAAAGTAGCTGATAAGTGATGAACGCGATTGGATGACAATAGGAAGAGTATATTGCTGAATGGCTTGCTAGAGAGCGATTATATTTCAGCGACAGACAATAGGAAGGTGAATAACTGTGTGTCTATAAAGAGCAGGATGGGAGCAGTTGTGGAAAATTGACTAAACAATGAAAGGCTCTGAGTAATACTAAGTAGAAGAATTGGTCGAATAAAGTGGATGTAGATGCGTAACGCTAATTTTCGACAATAATTATGTATGTAGAATATTATAATGTGGTGAATTTCTGGTAGGATAAAGATGACCTCTTAGGTGAGTATATCGTTGTAATAATGACATAGCAATTTAACGTATTTATGATTTGGAGATCGATGTATGTATTGATCGCGTGAGAAGTGGTTGGGAATATAGCAACCCTAAAGCACAATATCGGTGGCGATCATAACCCTTTTGGCAATTTTACTATCACTCTCTGGGCTCGATAGTAAAAAATAAAGGAATAGATGAGTTGGATTGTGAGGTGAGATGGAATGTGTGACTCATTCAGCTGAGTCTTTTAATTTTGAGACTAACTGGAGATATGGAATCCAATTTCGGCGTCGACTATTATTGGGCACATAGTTGAATAGTGGGGGCTTGTATTACAGTTATATAGGACGAAAAGAGATTTCTGAATAGGTCAGAATAAGGACATATTGCGGCCGCTCGTCCTTGAGTGAAGATAACTCCTGAAAGAGAAGTGTAGATATCAATTGTTTGGCCTGTGTTAAGATTTACTTCTGAAATATGGACTGAGCGATTCGCTGGAGGAGAAATTTATGTGATTAACAAGTAGAAGGAACGTTGGAGCTTGTATTAGGAAAATATATAAGGAAAATGATCGCTACTATGAGAGTTATGTGTAAAAAGAATGGAAGGAAGTGGTCTTAGCTCATAGTGTATTGAGAGGCACTAAAAAGAAAGCTATCGCAAGAATGAAAGGACATAGTCAAACAAGGAAGAGAGGACCTAAGCTAGAACGAAGAAGAAATGATTGATAAGAGAGATAATGCTGACTCAGAGAAAATGATGGCCGAGAGGCCAGTAAGATAATTTCGGGCGTTTGCCGTCCTCTTGCGGGCAATACGTTTGAAGAAGGGTATATGTATCCGCGGAATGAAGGCGGTAAGCGAGAAGTGGTACGAATAAGGATCACTCCAACGAGTTTAGATAGGATAGAAGTGAGTGTAATGTACTGGTCAGCAACAGCCGAGATAGTGAGCGGTGAAGCTGTGGTAGAGCTTGCGAAAGTGAGGCATGTGCACATATTACTAACTAGAGGCAATCTCCACGGTTTGCAATCAAAAACATTTACGAAAGATAGGTAGTTGACGTGGAAGCACCGTAGATTCGCGTGATAGATAGTGACGATGGTGGATTAATAGAGAAACTGACCAGATACTTCATACCGTGATTAAAGCATTAGGTTAAGAGATGAAGTAAGGATTTGGTTAGAATGTTTCCTATGTATTTCAATAGATATTTTTGATAAAGCTTTGCTTGAGATAATGAAGATTTGATAAATAGGGATTATGAGGAGAATCAGATGGAGGCACATGGCAACCTCACCTTTATCTATATATAGAATCAAGGAAATTGACGCGCTTCTCTTTATGTGATTCTGCGTTATTTCCCGCTCTATCACCAAATAGGAGGACACAAAGGATTAGGATACGTCGTGAAAATCGATGAACTACAATTGGATATATAACTAAATTATAGGCTACATTACCTAATAAAGGCTCTATGAAACATGTTTAAGATACGTGTTTATATAAATAGTGGTATCGTTGAATTATTCAGGGGATGAATGTTGGCCTTGAGATGGAAAATTAATTAGGGTAATATATGTACATAGAAATAGAGATTACTGATATTAAAGTTGTTTTTAATTGATGAATTAAAGAATATGTTACATGTTATGTATTAAGTGGTAAACGAACTTATGCGGGAAATCATAATAAAAGACTTTTCGAGTATTTGTACGATACATAGAATCGAGTAATTATGTGAGAGGCCGCAACGAATTGTGTCTAAATGAAACTACACGATGTGGCCCTGAATACAGAGGAACTTGCGAAACTTTCTTGAAGATAAAGGAAAAATTAGCAAACTTATATATGATAGCACAAGAGGCAGAGAACTACCTCCTCGCACATAACAGGAACTTATTAGTGATGCGATGAGACCTACCACTAAAAAAGAGGTAAGAAGAAAGGTGTTAATGGATTAAACATCAAATTTTATGTAATAAGAGCAAAAAAAGCCAGATACAATCGTGTAAGTTCTTTTAAAATGTGGTAAGAGGGGTGTAACAAGACTATTGACTAGTAATAAAATACAACCCTACAGAAGAGACAACCAATATAAAATTACCTGAGATTTGTCACATTACAGTAAAAATAAATTGGTAGAGGAGGTACCCAAAAGAGACGTTCATGCCTGCTATATCAAGGGTCTAGTATCACGAAAATTAACACGAAATAAGATTGATACTCTTGATACATATAATCAGGACATGGAAATAGAGAGTTTTATGATAAAGACGAAATGTTATGGAACACCGTCGATGCAGAAAATACAGAATGCTTTAAAGCATGGGCAAAACGTATAACCATCCCGTCAGAGTCGCGGTGTGTGTAGAGTAAAGCGTAAGAACTATGTTCAGAAAGCTTATGAAGCCCGTAGTCAGCTGTAATAATTAATCAGACCTTGCTGGGAAGTGTTAAGGGACACTGGTTTGACGACAGCGTCATCTGAGAACATTTTCAATGGGAACAATGATAGAATTTCAAACGAATGCTTGTTGGCAATTCAGAACATTGGTCAAAAACAAGTACTTCGACTGTTGAGAAAATACCCGAGTACTAGATATATACACCGAAATTGTCCAGCAATTCTTGGAGAGCTTCAAAATGCTTGGTTGCTACCTCACCTACAAAAATAAAACAAAAAATAAAAAAAAGGTAAATAAAAATCATTCAAATTGCTAATTTTTACATAAGCCATCTTTGCTAACTTCCTACGAAAATCTTATGGTGCAATAGTCAGTTGAATGTAGAAAGGGGAAGGGTAAGCGATTCCACCTAGATTTATAAGGTGATGGATAGACACGTGTATCTCAAGGTAGATGGGGATGGATGTACTATTCTGTAGACAAAATATAAATGCTCAACCTAACTTGGGTCGATAATATTCTCTAAAGAAACTTGGGTCTATATAAAATTACCTCCTCATAAAAACCTACGCCTCCTTAAGCTCACAATAGGCTCGCTTAGGTTTTGGTAATGAGAATCGGACAACTGAGAAATTATTTAATCGCTGAAGACGTTTTCCAATCATGCATTTCTTGATAGATCGTTAGTAAATATCATATATATTATATATATAACACATACCAACATATATAATATATAATATATATATATATATATATTATATATATATATATATATATAATATTATATATATATATTTAATATATATTATATTTATATATATATATATATATATATATATAATTATATATTAATGGCAGCGTCTGGATTAGCCGTCATATTATCTTAAAAACTATTCTATTGTTAATTAATAATGTACTTAATGATACAGATAGATAGATAGAGTAGTAAGATAGATAGCTAAGATCAGTATTGGTTACTTACTTGAATATTAAGAAGTTGTATTCGTGTAATAATATTGTTTACTAGACCTTTGTGTTATTACCCACAGTCAATTATATTAATTGCAGGCGGGGACGATATTATTATTTTTTAAAGACGTATATGGACAGTTATGGATATTAAATTACAAGCCAGTCGCATATACACATGCGCGGAGCAAAAGGCAATGCATCGGTGCATAATGGTAAATCAGTCTCAATGGGTCCATGGTTATTTTAAGGAGCTATATTGGGTGACGTAGCGTTAGACAGTTAAAAAAGATCTTCTGAGATCAACTAAATATAGTAATTATAATTAATGTAAAAAATAAATATAAAATAATAAAAAATCAAAGATTAAAAGATAACAGAATTATATACAAAGAATATAGCGCGTAAAAACACATATACCAGCGAAACGAAATTTATACAAACTCTTCATATAATATATATATATCAAAATAACTCTATTTACACTAATAGCTATATCATATATTATAATAGCGAAAATGGATACTTATCAATTTATATATTTTAGTAGACATTACCTATCCTATCGTATTACTAAAAATTCACATATTAGATAAAATGTTATAATAATAATATAATATAAATTAATATAAAAATTATATTTATTTATTATATTTTATGACTTATATAATAAATATTATATATATATATAATATATATAATATTATAATATTACTGGCACATATATATACTATATAGTAGTTTAGGGTGTATATAATTATTATATATATATATAAACTACTCTGAGTAATGCTATGTAATATATCATAGGGGTAAATATATATAAGAATAGGAGGTGAGGAATAGTTATTCTAATATCACTATAAGATATACCCCGCTTATATTATAAGTAGATAGTAGTATATATATAGGGATCCGTAGAGGTAAACTACTATATCACTATATAGTATAGTATATATCATATATAGTATATATATACCAATATATATATATAAAGAACCAATTTATTTTTTTACGACTCCGAGACTTTAGGTATTTGAATTCGTGTGTTTTTCGAGACGTATTACAGGAGCGTTAGCGTTATTCTAAACGCACACTTCACACTTCTGCGGAAATTATAGATTAAGTGGTAGCTGCATATAAAAAATATATTCCGTGGATTTTCCGTCATTCACGACTCCGTCAGTTTTATTTTTTTTACTTATCTCTCTTTTGTTTTGTTTCAATATATTGCGTGAAGTAATAGTGAATACGAAAATGAATCTCTAGAGTAGGTAACGGAGAGCATAGCTTCCAAGTCTCAAAACTATGTTTAAAATAATTCTTTCTAAAAAGTAAATTTTGAGTAAATTTTGTTTTATTTCTTTTGGGTGTTTTTCAAAACTAAAGGAATACCCAGGGGAAAACGCCAAAGATGCAGGAGTCGTGCCTCTCGGCCTTATTGGGGAGGACAGTGGTAGCGCACTCATCTCTTCCCCCTCATGGGGAGGGTCTTTAGAACCCCGCTTTTGGTTTATGTGGGGCGGTTGGGTGTCGGGACCTTCAAGCTCACCTCCCTATGGGGTAATGGAAAACGTCCCCCCCCTGTCCCCCGTCGGCTCGAGGCCCCCTAATATATATGTATATATATAGTAGGTAATTACTTATATATATGTAATTACAAATATACAAAATTAAATATAATAATAAATAAACAATATTTTATTTACTTAGATACAGACCTGTGTACGTTTATTATTTTTATAGATAATAACGATAACACTATATAATGATAAAATAGAGCTTTATAGAAAAATCATCCTAAACCTGACCGCTGATTCCAAATAATGTACATTGGTTTTTTTCTGTAATGTTGTCGGTACTATATTCGAGATACTTTCTCATTTTTGAAAAAAATATTATAACTTAATGTGATTTTTTTAAAAAAATTATTTAAAAATATTTCAAATCTTATCTAGAGTCATACCCGTTACCACTGAAATTCATTTCAGTATCATAATAGTAGCAATATATTAAAAAAAAAAACAACAAAAAAATCAAAACTGACGAAGTCGTAAAACAGAATAGGACCTATAATATATATATATATATGTATAATTATTATATTTATAATAACATAATTACAACGACTTAATAATAAAATAATATTATTGTTTTTATTGTTATTTTTTTTTTTTTATATAATAATCACTATATTTATCTACTTATAATACCAAAATTTTACGAGATTTACCAAAAAATGTTATTCCTTTTATCGCTGTATATATTATATATATAGCTTAATTTAGTATATTATTTGTTACTGATAATTATATATATATATAAGGTTTTAAATAATAATATTATAATAACAATCATTACTGAACAAATTTTAAACGTTATTTAACTAAATATATTAGTATAAATACATGTGATTTATGGAGACTTTTTTATTCTAAATCTATAATGTTAACATCTATTATTCTATATATTTGTTTCCTTACTTTACATATAAGAGCTGCATTTAGTCATATGGAACTCGACTCGCTAGTTGCCTTTGCTCGCGCCATATGGTATAGTATACATTGGGCTGTTAGTATTCTATAACTAGTCATTTACTTATAGTCTCATAGCAATATTATCGGTCCTCCGTCTTGCATCAATTAATTGACTGTTCACCAGTATTACTATATCACTGGAATCGAGTGAAAGCCATATTTTAATATAGTTTTTAAAAACGATATATAAATATAATACTATTATTAGTTTAAATATACTATATATAAATATATATCATTCATTTATATGGGGGCCAGGCCTTTGAGTACTGAGCAATTATATGGGATGAGAATACCGGGTGCTTTAAAAACTACGTTTGAAAGGGCGTCTTTTTTTTTGGGGACGTGGATCCAATGTGGATAGAGCATCCGGTTGCGTTGTTAACCCTCAGCAAACCGCGGAAGTCCAACCGTCTCGAACCGCTGACGAAGAAGTAAAACTCTTCTGTGACTCATTCATTTATATGGGGCCAATAGGGATGTTGGAGTACCCTACAGCAGTTCTGAGTTGCGAGGAGAGAGAATCTAGCCGGTCAGTGATTTTAAAACTACGTTTGAAGCGTCTTTTTTTAATTGACGGTAAGACGTTGAGAATGAGCCTAGGGGTCAGTACACTCAGTAACACGCGTTGATATGATTTAAAACTTTGTGGGAAATGCTTGGAGGCAACTCGCGGAGCATCCAACGTATTCAATCCCCGCTTGACGACAAGGAGTAAATCTTGTCTGGTCAACCTCTATGAGTCATTTATAATGAGGGGTCCGTAGGCAACTTTGAGAATAACACACAGCATGTTATGGGATGAGAAAAACCAAGAGGTATGATTATAAAACATAAACGTTATGAAGCACGTATTAATTTTTTGAGAGGAGAGAGAAAAAGTAGGATAGAAAAGTGGAAAATAGAAGAACATAACAAGGAGTATTTAATTATAACTCAGCTCAACGCGGAGTCCCACCCGTTGCGAATCCCGCTGACGATCGCAAGTAAAAACAATACCTTTACTGTCACCAATTCATATTTATATGGAGGGCCAGGCCCTTGTGCACGCTATCTCAGACATTCTATGGGAATGAGGAAAAGCCGCGTGGATTTAAAAACGGTAAGGTACTTGACACGACAGTCTAATTTTTTTGGGGTACGGGTGGGATGGCCTAAGATGGATAGATGCATCTCCGGGGTTGTTTTGTTAACACAGACAACGCGGAGTCCAACGTTCGAATCCCGCATAATCGATCAAGAGTAAAACTATATTCATTAGTGGACTCACATATTCGATTTATATTGTGGACGCAAGACACTTAAATGCAGTAACTCAGCATTTAAAAATGGGATGATGAAAAAACTCAGAGTTGCTATTAAAAAAAACACTTATTGTTAACTAACGTTTTAATATAACAGTCTTTTTTTGGGGCGTGTGAGATGGCTAAGTGGAATATGAGCATTAGCCACATAGTGTGCCTTATAACTTCAAGTCAACGGACGGAGTCCAACGTTTGAAGGGACACATCTCTCGACTGACTGTGAGGGAGTGACATGTAAAATCTCTGCTGTTGTAAACTACATTTCATAATACGATTATATTTTCTTAATTATTCATTTTATATATATTATAACACAAAATGAGCTGATTTAGCATATGCAACCGATGCATTGCCTTTGCTCGCGCACTCATGTGTTTTTGAAAACACTGTTTTGTATTATATTCATTACTTTTGTTTTAAATATTATCGTCCCCGACTGCAATCAATTAATTGACTTTATTAATCAATTAATTGATCAGTAACCTTAATATAGATATATATAATAATAAATATATATATATATATATAATATATTATAATATATATATACTGATATTAATATAATATATGCATATATATATATACATATATAATATTAGGTATATAGGGTACTCTAGTAAGCCTCAGATACTAATAATTGGTTAGTGTACAATCTGTAAACTTATATATTTACTACTATTTAACCTATTATATTACTACGTTAGTATCTATGAGTGAAGTGAGGCTAGGAGGTGAAACCCTATACCGTATGACATATTAATATTATATACGCATATATATACAAATACCAAAGTTAGCAGGGGTTTTACCTCATACTGACGAATAACTACCATTTCTCTTAGCAGCACGCTTGCCGACAATAAGACGGGAGTGAATTTATAAATATCGATACTCACCATCCGAATCTAACGCACGCATGGTATTATGTATAGTATGAATGACAAAACGCAAGAGCGACAGATGTAATTCGTAGGAAAAAATATATAAGACCTTTTGAAAACCTTTCAATGTGGCAATTGGAAATTAATTCTATCACGATACACCAAGGTGGTCATAAAATATACCCCATGTCTAAAATCTGTTGGTTTCATTATTAAATCTTTGCACACTCCTTTAATCACTTTGTACTTATTCTCATAGTTTAAAACAGTTTTGGGAACGGTCTTAAACGTATGCCGGATTTACCTTATGCGGTGAGCGTGTGTGTCTCTGGTAATCGTGTATAATATTAAAACAACCCCAAGAACAAGATGTAGCAATCTAGCAATTGGTCTTCTCTCTCTCTCTCTCTCTCTTCTCTCTCAATATCACGGTTAGTGCTGTCTTTTCAAGTATCTCTCTACTCTCTCTCTCTTTCTCTCTCTTCTACAAACCTAAAATCATCAAACTACTCATCATATCAAATTACATCATCTCTCAATAGCTCAAAAATTCTCTAAATTCAGTCAATCTCTCCGTCTCTCTCGTCTCTCTCTCATAGTCACTAGCAAGTGTAGTCTTATGAACGCGTATTTCAAACTTCTAATGGCCATAATAGTATTTTTCTAAATTAAACAAATATGATAATATCTTATTCTTAGATTGATATATATCACCTTATAAGCTTACAAATATAATTACTAATGGTCGGGTTTAAGAGACAATTCGCTTAAATAGAATGAGAAGGATGCTTCATCGCTACAGCAATTACTATATATATATATACCTACTATATATCTATATATATAATATATATATATATATATATTATATATTATATATATATATATATATATATATATACATTATATATTTAATACTACTATATATCATATATATATATATATATTATATATATATAGCGTGTGTGTGTCATATGTGTGTGTGCGTGCACGAGGTTTTTGGGTGTACGATTGTTAACTTGGTTATCTAAAAATACCACTAACGTCACATTTTTAATGTAAATTCATGTCATTCGGAGTAAGAGTCAACGACCCAAACTACAGTTTATCTTGCTGTTAATTATATCAGAATATTATTATGGATACCCGTGGCCTGTAGAAGCTAGCTATAATCAAGAAGGAAGGATAATCTAATAATTTTTATGCTTTTGTTATTTTGTATCCAGACATTAATTTATTTAGAATCAAAATGAAAGAAATGATGACATTTTGTGTGGATCTACAACGTATCGAGCCTCGCTAAAAGTTACGTATTGGCTCTTAATATCAGTTGGAAGAGAGGAGGCATAAATTCTGTGTGATGGTCCAAAGCCGGTAGACCACGGACCAACTACCGGAGAATGAGGATTCAGGAAATATTTATATGTGGCCCGTAGAAATCATTTACAATACCAGAGCCATCACACGCGATTATCAGTTGGCAAGCATTCTGTACTTAAATCCGGCCGATGAATTGGCACTCCTATCATAGAATAACCACTGGAACCCCGCAGTGAAGCAAACACTAAACCGAATCAGCACGCGAGGGCAGCAACGTTTGCTTCGTTTCTCGACAAGAGTAGAATGATTAAGAACATATGCGATACTATAATTCTCGTGTGCATAGGTTATTGATAGTCTTAACAGAAATGTAGAGAGAGATAATCTGCTCTTCAGGTATCTATTTTGAGACTCATACAATTTTGACTGTCGATGTAATATACACACGTAATAGAACGCCAACCATATTATGAAGAAGCCTAGAAGTGGACACTGTTTTCTATCTTGCCATTTGTATTTTGGGATTGGTAACCTTTTTTAATTTCATTTCTCTTATTTTTGTTCAAACTTGTATTTCTCCTTTATAGAATAGCCAGTTCAACCGCCAGTATAAGTTTATCTATTCCAAAATCTTGAAAGCGTGGTTGCGTACCCAATACAGATGGAAGAGAGCGTAACTTTTCTTCGTATTGCGCCGAAATCTCCTGCATGTACATGACAATTGTACCGCCACAACACCAAAGCCTAAGATCATCGCGGTGACATTACTGCGGTAAGAGCCGTTTTTAGACACACTCGTGGTGTTATCCTGAACATGAAAACAGATCGTTTTCTCCATATGTTATTTTAACCATGGCAAACGAAAGGTGTGATTAAATACATTGAGGAGATATAATAGTGGATACATACTTACACTATCTGCGACAATTTTCCAGGTTTAAGTTATTCTTCCGAGCTGAAATATTTTTTTTCCGACACGCTGAATTCAAAAATGCTATTCATTTAATTCATGTCAGGTTATTGATCTAGAGCCCGTTCCAAATATTTTGACAAAGAGTAAAAGATTGTTAGCTTTTTCCAAAATATATACGAATAAAGTCACGGGAGAAAAGTATATATATATAATAATATTCTATGTATTTATATATATATTATATATAGTAGTAATATTATTATATATTAGTGACTATATATTACTAATATTAATATTATAATATATATTTAATATATATATATATTAAATATATAATAATTAATTATATATATTTAAATATATTATATTATATATTTAATATATATATATAATATATATATATATAATATATAACCCACATATAAATGTATAAACATCTATATAATTTATAATTATATATATCTTATTTGTTAAGCAAGAAAAACATGTCGTACAACACTGATGGTAGATGATATACTTTTTTGTGCTCATATATATATATATTATATATATATTATATATATATATTAATATATATATATTAATTATATATAATATATTAATATATAATATATATTATATATAAAATTATTAATATATATAATACTATATATTAATATATATATTAATATATATTATAATAGTATATTATATAATTATATTATATATATATATATAATATATATTATATATATATTATGATTTATTTATTTAATTCTATTTTTGCACATTTTAATATCAATTTACCCTTATTAATCACGAGTCATTAATATTTTTGCCATATTGTTCCCGACTTGCATAAAAATAGCAATGAAAGATGAGTCTTAGGATAGGAATAGAAAGGTGATAGAAACTAGTTCAACTGACCGTTTTGTTTCATTTAGTGGGGGAAAGCTCATTTTTCCCGAGAATACAGAATAATGAATCTATAAACAACTTTGTTAAAAAAAAGACTGCTTTTGGCCTTCTCTTGGAGTAAAGCTTTGGAGATCAAGAATAAAACTTTGCTCCTCAACTGCTCTGCTGCAAAACGGTGCGTTAAGGTTTAAGGAGTTGGAGCAAGGGGAAAACAAAAGTCTCTTCCCTTTGGTGTTCCAATGGTGTGGAGGGAAGGCAAAAATCAGTTAGTGACTGTTATTCTGCCATGAACGTATTTACCATGAATCCATTCTTTTATGTGAGCAAATTCATTTTTTCACTTTGATAGTTAAAAATTGATAAATATATTAACATTTGGAGTATTAAGTTTACTTTGTGTCACATCTGTATTAAGTTGTGTGTGTGGATTTGCACCATATAATATTCGAAAAGAACAATGCAACATGTGAATTATTACTTGAAGTTTGCACTCTACCGCTAATAACAAATATCGGTTTAGACTCATGCCAATGAATTCTGGGCAATTCCCAATCTACAGACATGAACAACTTTCTTTTGACCCAAGACATGAGGAACGCGTAACTCTTTAATATGCTGCTGTAACTGTATGATGAATGCCTTTGACTTGCTCAGGTCTCTCCCCTTATGTATGAAAGCACTTTATCTCTGAGATGATCAACCTCTATAAGTATACCTTTTAAGGCAATCAGAAACTTAATCCAATATGGACTAGGAAATTTGGGATTGAGTCCAAAAGCATCTGCTTAATTGTTTGAGGTCATACCTGATATATAGCCTCCGAGAACACAATTTATTGTATTATAAGTTACAGAACACATAAATTTTATTAGGGTACGTATTTATATTATATATAATTATTATATGCATTACGTGAAAAGGATATGAGTTTCAGTCATAATATTAATATATACATCTAGCTGATCCAAATCTCTAAAATCTCTTACTTACTGCAAATGAATATAGGTCTCATTAACGAGAAATTTAGTAAGTTATGTTCTTGTTAATGAATATTCCTTTGCATGAAAGTTAATTTTATAGCATCTTAACTATTTTAAAAAGCAGTAAACTCTTATCTCTTAACCATGGTTAACAAGAAGGCATCTGTTCCTGAGTTATTTGGTATTTTTCAATGATATGCTTATATTGAAACATACGAACAATAACTGAAGCCCTCGGTATATCTATGATTCAGGTTATTAAACTTAATGAAACACACAAATTGGAAGATATAATGTGGAGACAATGAAGGTAAGATATATATAATCTATAGATTCTCAGAAAATTTTTAGTATCTCCTATTCATTTGAGAAAAGAAAGACAAGTGAGATCTTTTTATTGATCAATACAAAGTAATTAATTTTACTTCTCAAATGTTCTTTTTCATATGTAATATCTATATTTTTTCATGGGTAAAACAAGCGGTTTACATCACTAAATATATCCATTGATTTTACTTGTGGTCTTACTGTGTAGTACAAGTCTCGTATAGCCAAGTATAGGAACAACTCAACACGACGCTCACCAAGGACCGATCAAGAAATGATACACATTGTAACTAGATCATTATCACCATTTATTTTTTTTGGCTTCAACCCTCTAATCGATAACACTTAAAAAAATAGTTATAAATACTTTCACCTCTACATATAAAGCTTGGAATTAATGAAAGAATTTTCATCCGATGCAAACTTAAACAAAGAATGGCGATGATATCTGTTAATCTGTAAAAATGCATTTACAAAAACTAAGTGACGGTAAAATAGAAACAGGATTTATTTTTCAATTAGAAAAACTTTTTTTCAGCAGATATACCTCATAATACACTGATTTATGGTGAACAAAGATAAGAAGAGGCCTTGGCTCTTCACTTTTCAGTCTGTCCGAGTGACAAATTTTCTGGGAATAATTCAGCGCGTAGTAAATAACTCATACGATTACGAATATGTAGTAGACGAACTGCTGCAGAACTTTATCAAGCATTTGGCCCAAACATGTCAATTAAAATGCATTTTTCTTAGTTCCATTTAAACTACTTTCCCAGACACTGTGGAATTACAGTGGAGGAAAAATATGATGAGCGGTTTTCCATCGTGAATATAAATTGAATGGAGGAAGATATCAGTGAGTCGCTGGGTAATGTGAATATGCTAAGCTAAGTAACTATCATAGTTGGTGCTTAAAAAGAGATGATCATGATAATCTTCGTTTGAGAACTGGGAAGGAAAAGGCTTATAAGAAAATTCAATCTATACTCTCACTCAATCCAGTAACCTATAATTGCATGGTTATGGCTTTATGTAGTAAATATGTCAAATCATTACATGTTTTTTTGGATTTTAAGAATGTATTATGTTGAGAGTAAATATTGATATATTTTAATGATGGCATCCATATAACTAATTTATATTATGTCAAATGATTAATATATATAATATAATATTATATATATATATATATATATATATATATATAGTAATATATATATATAATATATATATATTAATATATATATTATAATATTATTTTTAAATTAAATATATATAAATATATATATATATATAATTATAATATTAATAAATATATATATAATATAATTAATTAATATGATATATATATAATATATAAATATATATATATATTAATATATATATAATTTTATATATAATATATATATAATTAATATATATATATATATATATTAATAATATTATATATATATATATATATATATATAATATCCTATATATATATAATATATTATAAATATATATATATAATATATATATATATATATATATTAATATATATATATAATATATATATTATATATATATATATATATATATATATATATATATATATATATATTATATATACTTATAAATATATATATACTATTATATGTATATATATAATATATATATATATATATATATAATTATTTAATTACCTATTCGGGCGAACTAGTGGGAAGAAATCGGCACCAACTCACCACTGGGCGTATTTAAATAACTATCACTATTTTTTATTACTCGATTTCAAAAACCTTTCAAAGTGCAATCATTTACATCGATATATAATATGAACGAAACAATGTAATCGATATATATATTTATTGCGAGTTATTACATAAGGAAAAAGTGCGACAGGTGCCAATGATTTTTTTTTTTTTTGTTTTTACATATAGGAATATGCCTCCAAGATGTAAGATAGCAAAAAAGGTTTGATAAGACCTGTCCAGATGGTCTCTTCGGTTCAGCGGCGTAAACGGAGCGGGGCGGGACTTTCCTTCGCTTATTGCGAAGAGCTAGATAGTCACTACCGAGTCGGCTCGGATTGCCCCATTTATACAATAAGAATAAAAAAGAAAATTATAAAAAATTAACATATAAAAAATAACATGTAAAAAAAAAAGCAAACTTGTGAAAACTCTAGGGGTCTTTTCTTATTGGAGATTTAGCTAACACGTCACAGTGCCAGGGTGCCAGCCAGAGCTTGCTTGATCTTCGCATATCACGCCCGGATATGGTAACTTCCTTTTATAGGAATTAGTGCCTATTTAAAACATAATGCTAACTTTTAGTATTAGGATAGGTTATAGAGAGTAACAGTCAATAATTAGCACGTTATTCTTGTATAATATACATAATGCTATGTGAGGTTATAACTATATATTTATTGAGATGGCTATCATATAATTAATTATATATTAATACTTCGAAGTTATCATATATATATATTATATTACTAATTATATATATATTTATATTCTATAACTACTATTACATTCAGTGCTATAGTCTCTAAATAAGATAAAAATTATTGTATATTATATGTAATTAGGGACCAGAAATAATTTTAACGTGTTTAGAATCAAACGAATCTGAAATATTTTTCTTATCTGAAATTGAAATTATTTAAAAAACATAAATCTATGAAATTGGCTTTTACTTTAACCATTTTTTCACCGGTAACTTCGACAATGCCATAGAATTTATAAACATAAATTAATAACAGATGTTATTATTATGGAGCTAATGATTGGAATCTGAATTTCACAATTTTCGGGTCGGTAAATACCTTAGATAAAAAGTAGAACAATCGAAAAAACTAGAGCGAATGGAATAAATTGCCCCCTTTTTACATGTATTTGCGACGTTGCAGGCGGATTTGGACCTTGATCTTTTTCTCGGAACCAGTAGAAAGTTGCTAAAAATCCAGGCTTTCTTATACTACAAAAACCACAGACACGCTAATAAAAGTATTTCAAACCAGTCAGGCATGTTTTTCAGAGAAATTTCGGGAAGACCAAAGAGGATGAGCAAGAACGAGGGAACCGCGGGGCGAAAATTCAAACGATACGTAAGATCGCGTTTCAGGCGCTTGCGGAAATTACTGCGCAGAAAGCTGTGTGAACGTTATATATTTCAATCAATCTGACAGATCTCCTAAGTTAATGCTACAATAGTATAAATCTAAGAGGTAATATTTATGTTGATATTTAGTGATTGTTCTTTGTATGTTAAATAAAGCTAATATATAATAAATGACTCGAATTTATAGGATATGGGGTTTATTAAGTTATCAACGTTACACAAATATATGTGTAGAGCTTGTTCTTGCGCTATAATGTTAAATTTTATTAACGTTACAGAAATAAGGTTGCTAGCAAATTACGGAAGAGTATATAATTATAGTTATAAATATATATCATTTTCTTTACTTTAGAACTTTCCTAGTACGAACCTTATATATATATATATACTATATATATATACTATTATATATATATACTATTAAATAAAAATTATTATTTATATCTTAATTATTACTATGTAACTAGAATTATATATATATATTATATATATATAATAAATATATATTATATACATTATATAATACTATATGTGTCTATATATATTATTAAAGGGAACTAGTAAAATTAGGACTTTAGAATAAAACCATTAATATAAGTACTTATTAAGATCATTTTTTAGTTTAAATACTATACTATATTCTATAATTACAAGTATATATATATATAATATTAAAGAGTATATATCATTGAATCTCTGGGTCATATTATCATTATATATATATAATAGTATATTCTGCTATCTAAATTTTTATATGGCTTATGTTATAATATAAATATAGTATTACTAACCTCAAATAATACATAATTAGAATATACGTCGTTTGAGTCAGGCATTACCCAGAAAGAGATTTCAAGTGAGCATAGTAACATGAATAGAAACTAAATAACAGCTACACGAAAAAATATCATTTTATTAATCAGAGACATTCAAATACTTGGAAATTAAAAAAAAATAAAGCTTTTTAAACAAATTTAAAAATTGATAAAATGTTGA
>JABUQX010021314.1:0-2500 GCA_015478945.1 Trachelipus rathkii | reverse complement strand
TAAAACATAGATTTCATTTAAGGTCCGTTGTTAGTGGCCAAATATACACGGAAACTTCTAAACAAATCTGATTCTTACATAAATAATGAGAGAGCTAATATTCCATAATTCGTATGCAGTAAATGGTGGTTTTCCTGAAGTGAATGAGAAAATTTAAGCTGATAGAGAGGGAAAAAAGAGCTGTAAATTATTGGGTTCCTAAAGAGTTTCTAGATGAAAATAAAACCTTATATGCTACAGCATAAGCTGTGGAGAAAAGATTCGGGTATTGTCTTCCTATGTAGATGAATCTAAGATAGGTCACTTTTTGTATAATCTTTGTGATCGACATGATATAAAATTTATCTGATGATGCATAACGTAAATAGGTGGGAGGTTTTTATCTTAAATTTAAAATATTTTAGAATTTTGTTTTCCTCGAAACTAATAAATCTAGACAATTTTATATGTGGTGGAATGTAAGTAGTCCTTTGATAGTTTTTTATGCCAAAGCCACGAAATTCAATTTTGCGCTCAGAATAACCTTAACTCATATTTTCTTCACCTCATGGACACATCCTTTATATCACTGAAAATAATAACCTCTTGGGAAATGATAGTTTGTAAACTCAGATATAAAGTCCTTTGTATATACTGTGTGTCCTTTACTCTATATGAATTGAATGTGAGTGAATCGCTTGTTCCTTAAAGTTGAGTATCGAGTTTAAAAAAATTTTTGGAACCACATTCTTCAGACAAATAATGATAATAGTCAGTGAATTTCATTATCTTTTAATGAGTAAAAATTTAACAGTAAGATAACGAAATTTTTGTTCCTCTTCTCAGATTTTGTTTTAAATTATGTTGATTTTAAAAAAATATAAGGAATAATAAACCAATAAAAAGAATAAAAAAATTATTTTTGTGAAAGGGAATAAATTGCTGCAACTAAAATTAGACTTCTTGTGTTTCTGCAATAAACTTAAAACCAACAATTTGTATTATTTTTGTTATCCTTGTAATATAGTTATGATTTTTCATAGAGTGACATCAAAGAGCTTATTTTTTATTTCTACATCAATTTCTGAAAGAATATTAATTATTTATATGTTTCATACTGCCCATTTTTTGGACGTATTTGATTATCATTATTTTACCATTTATACTTAGATATACATATAAAAAAGAAGGAATATATATACTTGTCCTTATTATATTTATAAATATTAGGTTGAAATCGACAAGACATTCATTTTAGCTAAATTTTTTCTAACATCAAAACACAATGATACGCACTGTTACTAATATTACTTTGAACCTATTATGGACTTATACTCATAACCGTAGCAAACATTAACTTGTTTTAAAAACTTTAATACATTTATAACCTGAAAATAAATAACACAATACATCACTACGACAAAGTAGCTCTTAAATATATATATATTAAGTATATATATTAATGTTAATATATATATAAAAAGTATTTTATTACCTATATCTATATTATATATATCTATAAGTATATATAAATAATAATGTATTATTAATATATATTAGTTATATATTTATATTTATAATTATAGTAATAATATAAATATATATTTATATTATTGAGTGTTAATAAAATTATTCATATATAATTACTAGTATATACTACATGTAATAAAATTTATGTTAATCATGATCACGCAAAGCTTGTCACCAATACTCGATTCAAATATATATATAATGCCGAGTATATATACCTCAGGATAGCCCTTGTCGGAGAGTATGATAATAAATAATTGATGGAAGGCAAACTATAAAAATATAATTATAAAATATAATAATATAGTTGCATCTTTTATAATATATATATATATATAATATATATATATATATATATACGGGCGTTAGGCAGGTGGGGCAGATGCAAGGGAGGCACTTGTCCCCCTTAATCTTGGCGAAATAAAAAAAAACGAACCTTAGATTGTTTTCCAGAACGACGTTTTTAAAAGTTTTATTAGTAAGCAAAACTGTAAAAAAAAAAAGATACATCAATCGATAGATTAACCGAGTAATTAACTAATTAAACTGTTATATTAGCAACATACCATTTTTTTTTTTAATAGTTTTTAAAGGTTTTTTGTTTTATTACATTTAAGCTTCGTTATATTACACATAATTCCCATCCATACATATATTTGTAAAACTCCTCGATCTAAAGATAAAATGCCTGTGTCACAACAAAAAAATCGATATATAATGAGCTATTAGTTATTATTTTATTTGCTGATCCTTATATATATATATAATATATATAAAGCAATTTCATAAAGTTTGTATATTTTTGATAGATGAGAAAAGATAATCGATATATAATATTATTATAATAATGAGTGTACTAAGTATGAATGTAGCTCAACGATATAAATAATATCATACAAAACCTTTTAAACACATCCAAATTACAACCCCTTAAAAATGAAATTCAGACCTAATTACGCCCACACTTGTGATATTATTAATATAGTAGTAT
>JABUQX010021313.1:20000-32864 GCA_015478945.1 Trachelipus rathkii | reverse complement strand
TTTCTTACAAATTCCTCAGAGAAAAAAGGTCCGCTCCTCAACCACAGCCGCCGATATTGTGAGCGACTTTGAAAGAAAAGCTTCGACATAACGTAAGCAAAGAGAAGGACGGAGAAACCCAAAGGAGCGGCCGAAGCTTAGAAGCAGTGGACGCGTGCCATACCACCGTTTTTCGAAATTGTTTGGATATACTCAAAGCGCCACCACGCAAGTCTCCCCCGTAGTGCCTAAGAGCGGAAAACCATAAATCGCGAAAGCCCGCGTCTATGGAAATCCGACCTTGAACCTGGTGAAAGCCCGTAACTGGGCGATCGGAAAGAAGAGAATGACGATTCCAGATGTCTAAGGACATGAAGGAGGATTGAAGGGTTTCAAGCATTAATCAGATACAAGTGAGAGCTATACGACTGACGATAGTTCGAAGGATCAGAGCGGCTTCCCTTTTTCGCAATAGGTTGGACATATGTGCGTGCTTCCAACACTTGAGGGAAAGTGCTAGTATTGAGAATAGGAACTTTCAAGCTTTGAACGAGGCGGGCCGGGGCCAGCCATGTAAGCACATTCCTTCAAAAACTCGGGGAGGAATGCCCATCGGGCCACCCGCCTTCCTAACTTCATAGATCTCAGGAGCCCATTGTACCCGATCAAAAGTAATCACAGGCAAAGACATTAGGACGTCTGAGAGGAGAAGGTAGGAATGCCAGAATCGTCCAGGGTTGGAGTTAGAGGAAAATAGGAGGCGGAAGAGATTGGCCCTTTTCAGTTGGAGTTATATATATAATATATATATATTATATATATATTTATATAATAATTATATATTATATATATATAATATATATATATATATATATATATATAATATATATTATATATCATATTATAATATATTATATTATAATTATTCATGCATATATAATAATTTTAATTCTTAGATTTGTAGGAATATATGATGTTCCCTATAAAGCCAGCTATTCGTACTACAGTTACTACATATACCTATCTTACTACATTATATCATTTAGTAATATATACTTAGCTTATAAATATATATATATATATATATGTAATTATCTTCGTCTCTATTATATTGTAATATATAATATCTATATACTATAATACACGTTTCAAGTTAGGGTGTATCTATCATTATTATAATTATTGTAAATTGAATAGTTTATAAAAGTATCGATCGGGATCTCGGCCAAAAATTTTGGTTATCTGTATTCGTATCGGTATCGCATTGAAACAAATTAGTGAAGTATGTGGTGTCGGTATCCAGAGAGATACAATCGGACTACAACAAATTTATCGTATCGGAGCTATTCCGCTCGCCACACCAGCCTCAATATATCTCACTAAACATATATATTTAGGTATCATACATTATTTAATATAATAGCTGATAATATATATATATACAATATAGTACAATACTCAGAATATAGGTAGTAAACTATTAATATTTATAGATAGTGATAATACTAATAACTACATAGTAATAACATATATACTTTACTCATATTCACACATACAAATATATATATATATACATCCTATTCAATATAGGTAGATATGTATATGATTTCATTGGTGATCTTGGAACTTTTTGCATATTTCAATCATGGTTTACAGGCATTGTATTCTCGATGGTCTAAATTTAATATTTCCGTACCATGCTTATATCCGATATTATTTACATTTATTAATTTATTAACATCTAATGGTTATTAAAATATCAACATTATTATGTGGAGATAAATTTCTAACATGTAATTAATTAATTTAGTGAAAACCAATGTTTTGTATATCATTCAGAATATTAATTTACATAAACAGATTTCTGATCGAAATAGCAATATCTAATAAACAATAATAATACTGTAAGGAGAAATCCACTACTTATCCTTTTTCTTTGAGTCTAATAAGTTAGAGATTAAAACGAGGAGTAAGCTAAAAATCTTTCTATTAAAAGCTTCTCTTTTCCTCTATCTGCACAGTACAAAAAGGTCAGTATGTCTGAGATTAGCTTTGGGTCTGCGAAACTGAGAATACAATCATTCTATATTTTTCTTCGTAATTCTCCTCTCGCCAATTAGCTCCATACTCTAGACTGAGGATGATTACTGGCATATCGGTACTCGAACGTGCTTTTAGAAAATATTAAGTTTCTCTTTTCGATTGGTTTAATTTCGTTAAAGATCTGAGTCGAAGATTTTTACTACTTGGGTAAAAACCTATTAAATGCTTTAACCTTGTTGATATGTTTTTCGATCTACTGTGACTTCCACCCTCGTAGTTTTTTTAAGGTTCTTTTCTTGGGTTAAAACAAACAGAGACATTCAAGATTTATCACAAGCTACTATGTAAATATCCAATAAAACCCAATATCTGACTGAATTCGATGCTCAAAAAGTCGCAACTTTAAGCCATTGAATATTCACTCTAGTATAGAATAACCAACTTGTAAATTGACTATCTAGCAAATACAAAAGTTTTACCACGAGAGCTCACATATATCTTAATCGTACATTCTACGGCTCTTTCTCATTTAGGAGAGACAGAAGAAATTCAAAACAAAGAGAATAGCAAACTATCAACAGAACGTGAAGTCCATATACTCTTCTTCTTGTATATTACGCGATACCAATTTTCATACTTCGATCTAGTATTTACTTGGGTAAACCAGGGAGAACTATCGCAGCTAGAAAATTAGTTTTAATCGAACAATTGGGACTAGTAATCTCGTTACTCTCTAATTAGACCTCGATTGGAAACTTAGTTTGTTGCTCACGTCAAAAGATTGAGCTGACTTTGTGACAATTTCAACGTCACAGCCCCAGGTCATATGATTGAATGTACGTGTCTGATTTAGTTAGAGTGGACGCTATTAAGGACGAAAAAGTACTCGAAATTTTATGTCTTATATTTTTGATGTTTTAGCCTTCACAGTTACGAATAATTAGTGATACCATTTTCTCTTGAACTTTTTGGACCCTTATTAACTAAATGGCCATTAATTAAATTTACTCGTATCGTTTCTCTCCTTCTGTGACGCGGACGCTTCCTTTTGCCTATTATTTCGCTTTTTTCATTCTTCCTTCCTTTACTTAATTTACATATTCATCTGCTTCACATCCGAGAAGGCCGTTTTTTCTTTTTCTCTTCGTGCTTGCAGTACCTCCAATCCAAATATTTCCAATAATTTTAAATATACGGTTGCAATCAAACTCTATGTCCTTTAGGTTGCCTCCTTTTAAATAAAAAAATCTCAAAATATCAAAGGTCAGTGTAAATAATAATAAATAATAATTAATATAATTATATTAATATAATAAATTTACTAATAATATTAATAATAGAATATTATAAAAGAAAGTAATAATAAATGCAAATAAAATAATATAATATTATAAATATTGAATTTATATTAAATTAATAAAAAGGGAAATAAAATAAATACATATAATTAAAAATAAGAAGCTAAAATGCATTGGTTGGATTGTTCGGTTGGTCTGTTAGTCCTCTCTCGACAAGAGGATGGCAATGGACCTCTTGAATTCATGGTCGCCATCTCATCCGTTTAATTACTCCACACATGATATTTCATTAAATCATAAAGGTGATTTATAAGCTGTATAAGGATGATTAGCTCACAAAACCAGCTTGCTATTGCGTACCATTTCTTCCAACAACACAAGGATTAGTGATTGTACCAGATAGGGCTCTGGCCTTGGGACCAAGCTTGACGCGGTCAAACGGGGTGTCACAAATCCACTGTACCGATGCGGTGCTGGGTTGCGCGATAAATTCCTCGGTTAGCTCGGTCCCAATCCTATGATTCCCGGGAAGCTAATGCGATACTCTTGTTACCGATAGAATATACAGCAGTGAAACTGTATCGAAGCTAAAACACATACTTAAGGATAGCCTTAGTCGAACAGGGACACAGTTATACAAAAAGAATAATAATCAACCTTAAAATAATAATAATAATTATAATGATTCTGAAATAATAATAATAATGAATAATAAATAATAATAATACATTAATTTATAATAATAATCGGACAATAAATAATTTTATTCACTTTTCAATTAATTAATTAATCGCTTTATTTGTTACAAACTATCTCTCGGATGCTAGAGTGTATACAGGAAATTATCGCTCTCAGAGCTGTAAAGCGTTTCAGACAATTATTGTTCCTACGCTATATACTATACTCTCCCTTTTTTAAAATATTGAGTTATTCATTTTCTGTGAATTACTTTTTTCAGAAATTTTCTGTCCCACAATTTTATTATCTTTAATGTTTTTACTTATTTATTTTGTAGTCCACGCTCCCCTCCTCTGAGAAATGCCAATGTATATAATACGTTCGTGTATTTGAATTTTAGTTTCTCACTTCTATTCTTTTTAATACATATATATTATATAACTAGTATATATATATATAGATCATTATATATATATATATATTAAGTTCTATATATAATAATTATGATAATATTTATTAAGTTATAAGCCTCACATTATAAATTCATTCAATTAACATTACTCAAACCATTATTATATAATATGATTATAATAATACCTCTTATATACTATACTAATATACGATTATACATATTTTATATACAAATCTTACATAATATTTATATTACTATATATATATATATAGTTAAAAATTACGTTTGTTTAAGGTTTTGAGCTGCATAGTGTGGTAAGGTGGCCTTTCATTAGCACCGTTTTACATCTCCTTCCAACAATAGGATTCATATAGTGTACATAACATATAACGAATTACTAATAAGTGTTTCATTTACTTATACTCAAATACATTTCATCAAACACACACACACACCGCAGTACACAACAACAACCCACATCACACATCTGGATGGATCTCGGGAACTCCGACCGGGGCGGTGGAACTTTCTGCACGCGTGGCCGGGGTTTTGCTCCGTATTGTTAGCACGGGGCCGGGGCCGGGCCGAGGGCCAGCTAAAATTAGGGAATGTAAGTCAAAAACTACTGAAGTCTCCAGTATGGACAACTCTAGGATGAAAAATTAACATATAATGCAATATTATATATTGATTAAAACATGCAGTATGCATTTTAATTATTCTGATATATAAATATTATTGCGATAAGAAATTATATATTGGAATTATAATTGACTTTTTCCACCTTAATAAGTCTGTATTAAATATATATATATATATATACTATATATATATCTCTATCACTATACACCACTAATAAATGCTCTAATACAAATAATATTACCCCACTATCATCATAAGTAAGAGGTATGTTAATTGTTTAATAAATATATTATCAACAATAGTCTTAAGTTTACTGACTTGTTATTTATTATTATTAATATATTCAACATATGTATATATATTAAAATACACATATATACAATGTATTAAATATACATATATTCAATATATATAATATATACATATATATTAAACAATGTAATTTTATACTAATATACATATATAGCTATATATAATCAGTATATATATACCTATTCAATAATATTATAATTAACATATATATAGATAATATAAATATATATTAATATAATATAGTAATTTTTTTAACAGTTAATAATGATAATAATATACTATTTATATGTTAACATTTATATTATATATAAATTTTATGAATTTATATCTGTATTAACCAACTCTATATATCTGTCTCCCTCAGTGTGGAAGCGACGCTTTTGTTTTCAGCCGCTCGAGCACAAAGGTCAGCACTGCTCTTCTGATTCCATCAAAACTCTCGCCCTATAGCCTCTCACTCCTAGACTTCTAGTCATACGTCTTATAGTAAAACTCTCAAATCATATACGGCACAGATTTCTCTTGTATACCTCTTGCTCTCCTTCCCTTTTTACAGATGATCAGAGTCTTTGGAGTTTTCTACATTACTGAGCTATACATATTTGGTGACTCTACTTTCCTATCGTAACTGATTTATAGGTCTTCTGCCTCTTAGGGAACTTATGGGGAAGAAAGTCCTCTGCGTTGATGAAGCTCCCTTATGACATATACCACAAAGCCTTATTTGGCACGAGTATAGGCATCTCGATATTACTCTCTGAAGCTGCCTTCCTTATGGGTTTATCATCCTTCTTTTCAGCCTTTACTCAGGTTACCTAGCTTTTCTCTACGATCGCTCCATATTCATCACTCCTGTATTGATGGTAGCTCCCTTCTTTCCTAGCTTCTAACTCTTTTCTCGTCTTACGGCCGAGGACTCAAACTCTCCATTCTGATGCTCTACTTTCCTAATTCTGCTCCCTCTTTTATTGCCTCTAGAGCTGACTCTCTTGTCTTGCTTTCTGATTCTATTCTTGCCTTATCTGGATGGGAATTTCCCAGGGGTGGGGTCACCGTTCAACCTTGTAAAGTTTTAACTCTTTTCGAAAAGCTTCACACTTTCTTACATCTTCCCTTCTCAAAAAATCACCTTCCAACGTCTCCTATGTTTCTGTGACGGACCCTCTACGCTCTCACCGTGAATTAACTAATAAATACATCTGCATTCTTTGTCTCTCACCTATATACAACATAAATTGTCTCTCGAGAAACCTATTTACGAATGGTGTTTCCTAGAGGGTACCTCGAACGAGGGCTGGCATGTCTAATATGTCTTCACTTCTTAGCGGGTTTCGCAGAGGAGAAGTCTCTTTGTCTCCTGGAAACCAAAGAAAACCCAACAATTAACCTATCCTCAGTTACTATTATAGGAGCGTCCATTGATTAACGCCCTTGTAATGGTATTTCTTCCCAGCTAACTCGTTAATCTTCGAGCATTGACCTGGCGGGAGCGGGGCTACCGTGCTTCCGACCCATTTCTTCATTGAAGAGCTAAGGTTGAAGTCTAAGCTACAACGTAACTTGACATGAACGCTGTTCTCTCCAGTCTCGGTCCAACTCCCCTTGGCGACGCTTCTCACTCTCTGCCAACGTGAGCCTTGGACGTCCTCCCTCTCTCGTCGTTCTTTAATAGAGCATTATGACTTATGGCGGTGGCAAGTGTCGGTGGGGAGCATAGACCTCCTACCGACATATCCACACCAACTCCTTGCCTCGTATCGGCCCTCGTATCCAACAAGGCGTTGCCTCTGCTCTCGGCAATCAGTAGTGTATGTGCGCACTCTGACCGTCAACGTGAGTATTTGAGAACACCCCAGACATTGTCGTCGGTATGGTTGCCTCTTCTTTCCAGCTACTTCTTTTGACTGTTGGACTCCCTCTCCCTCCTCTCTAGTTTATATCTCTAACTGTTATTTTAACATTTCTTCCCCTTCCTTTGAAACCCACGTCTTGGGCCTCACCCTGAAAGAGATTTAGCGTTAAAGTTGGGAATTAGGGTGGGATTTTCTATAGATGTAATATACATAGCTGGTCCTCGCCTACCTGGAAAAGGGCCGAACCGATCCCCAGTTGCGTTCCAGTAGGTTTGAGTCTGTTAATGATAGGTTAATAATATATATAGATAGATCTTATTCAATGTAACACTATCTAATATCGATACCTTGTTATTACATAAACTATCATAGTAATAAAAGCATATATATATATAATAATATTCTCCATTTACTATTTTACTATTAATTAATCCTTTATTATTAAGTAATTGTATTACCATTATTTATATTATTATATAGTACTAAATATTTGAATTCTAAATAGCTTCTTATAAGGATATATATATCTGTTTATATGGTATTTATATATTTATTATATAATATATGATAACTTCGTACTCTACTCTCTAATCTTACCTTGATATAACCTATCCTATTAGCTATGCTTCTACTTATATTACTGCTCTAATATACGTCGAAAAATAAAGTATGATATTTTTAATTTCCAAAATATTTAAAATAACATTATTTTGTGGAGGAGAACGATGTGGAAAATATTTGAGTTTCTTGAAGATATTTTTTTCAAAGATAATAACATTAATATTTTACAATTATATTTATTTCCTTTTCGAATTCGTTTCTGAGTATAAATCCAAATTTCTCGAATATCATATAATAAATTCATAAGGAAAAAATTATATGATAAATGTGTCCAAATATTATTACATTTTCTATGATCTTGCATTCAATTAACCAAGCAAAACGCGAAGAAAATTGAATTAATTTTAGTAGGGACTGCCTCTATCATATGTATATTTGACAAATCAATTTAATAAACAAAGTCGAGTAAACTTGCCGAATTTGAAACATATATATTTTTGATATTTAGTTTTGCATATATATCACCTGCACTACTGGCTATTAGTGTTGTGTGCTTAATGTTCAAACTGGTTTCACGGAGGGAACTACTACTCCCTCTCCGGGTCAACGAATAGAACCGACTCGTGTTATTTTTCTGTCATATCTCTATTGAGCCGGAGACCTGTATCAGCATGTATGCACAAACAGGGTGCCGTAGGCGCACGTGACGGGCTTGCCCCGATGCTGACCGGTTTTGTGTTGTGGTGCTGTTTGCCTTATATTCATCCCCGCACATCTTTATTGACTAACATGCATGCTCCCTGTTAGTAATACATAATTATTACAAGTTCTAAAATTTTCCTTTATACTGATTCGAGAGAGAAGTGGTTAAAAGCAAACAATATATTACTGATATTCTAATTAACACAACTCACTACAACAGCGCCGACAGTAAGATGTTTATTTCACTAGATTGAAAATGAGCATGGCAAATGACGGTGTTCAAGTTTTCATTTCGTCTACGAATCAAAGTCCTGTTACTTTAATTGGACAGAGAAGGTTGCATGTGGATGTTTGATCTAAAAATGATGTTAATCTCTTAATTTAAGTTGAATAATATTAAACACACTATAAATATTTAATTAAGCTGCATTTTCTAATACTATTGCTATCATATTCACTTTTACACTTTTCAGTCTCATTCCACCCTATCCACTCTACAAAAAATATTTTAGCAGAGAAGGCTGACCCCATCAAAAATACAAATGGTATCAACAGCCCTTCACCTTTCTTGTAACACACCTCTTATGGCGAAATTTTTACTACTCTTATCATTTGCCCGATGTAATAGATTGCGTCATAATGTTCCTATTTTTTAACGAAGGTACGAATCATCATTAATTCTGACATTGCGCACTTAAGATTGCTGCGGCTTTATATGGCCAAAAGTTTAATAAGGTTATCTCTTCGCTCTCTTTTTACCAACATATAGTAATAATAGATTTTAAGAACATACACACATCCACCACAATCTCACACACATCATCACCACACGACCTACCGCTTACGACTACACTCAGCAGCCAATTCCAATTCACACACGATTGAACACACAATACTCCACACAACACCATCTTCACCCACACACAAGCACAAAAACAGTCACAGACAACAACACACACCGTACCTACTACACCTTCATTTATTCGACATCAATTATTTGTATTGACCACATCTTACTATACTACAACATATCAACACACTAAACTCAATTTTCACTTGTCATCCATACGCAATTATACCATCAAACATAACACAATACGACATCATATACTCCTCATATGCCCCACATAATTTTCAACAATCCACTCACAACAATTCATCAATCACAGAGACCTCGACACCAGCCATCTCACACGAATACATTCGAAACATTACCACTACATTGACAATTCAACGATTGTCTACACCGACACCACCTACTGAATTTTCATACACTCTATTGTTTACAACACATAGGGATTTTCCACTAACATATTCCATGCATCACACCTCTCAATTTCACATTCATCTAACACAATGCAAAACTGGCGTACCTATTCCTTCCTGCACCAACAGAAACCACACACACTCACAATCATTACTTTCCCCATCACCCATAACACCCCTACCCCAGATAGTCATTTCCATCCAGCTCAAACCTCGCACGCCCAAATATTAACCAATTATTTCTACATTTTTCGTACAGCACATCACACTACACCACACTTCACCACCACACACCCACACAGACACACACATCACACACACACTAATCACAATCACTACACACAACACACACACTCTCCCACACATCCCACACACACACACACACACACAACACACCACACATCCAACAACACAGCACAACCACCTACACAAACATCTCAACTAATTACTATCAAGCATCAACCGGCGACCACTCTACACATCTCAACTACACACACACGAGATTAGCACACACAACACACATACACACATACACACACACACGACACTATGAGAGTGCATAAAAGGCGGAACCAATCATAAAGAATTTTAGATGCGTGTAACTGCTCCATGTTGTGATTGAATTAAACCTTTTCGCACCCAACATTTAGTCCTCTGGTCTTGATTGCAATCCTTTGTCTTGACGATTACCTCACATCTAATGATTGTGATACATGAGTAAAATGGATTGTTCAATCTTTTGTTTTTAATACAATCGCGATTCCTTTTACCAATGATCCTGTGAGATCCACGCGCTACCTTACCTCTTCTCATTTCTTTTTTCAATCTGGTGTATAAAGTTTTAGCTGTGAATAGGGAAGATAGTATATTTGTCCTGGGTCTGTCTTTTTTTAAGTATAAATCATAATTTATAACCAGATTGCATATAGAAAGTACCATATGTAAAAGCCCTAGCCTCCTATCTCTCTACTCTCAATTGAATAAACATAACAATAAAGCGGAGTGGAAGGAAGAAATTAAATTGAACATCAATAAATATAAATTAAATTAATTATAAATTAATAATAAATAATAATAAATAATAAATTATAATATAGTAAATAATATTATTAAAGTAATATAATCGAGTAATAATCAATTAAGGATCGTTGACATTAAATCTCTCATCACCAGACTTGAAAGTACGGGAGGAAAAAGGTCGTTTTGAAAGGAGACTTAAATAATGAAATATTAAATTAAATAATTAATATAAATGGAATTAAATAATAATAAGTATACTAATAATAATAATAAATTAGTAATGAAATTTGGAACGATAATATACTTGTTGTATATATAATTTAAAGATGTATGATAAATATAATATATAATATATAATAATATAATAATTCTATACCTAAATAAATATAAAAATATTATATAAAGTTATAATATAATATTTAATAATACTTACCTTGTAGTGGATAGAAAAATAAAAAAATGATAGCATAAGTTACTGCATATACCACAGTATTACCCTCATTGCATATAATACAGTAGCTGCGGATTGTCTCGATGGATCAGAAATTAGAGGGAATGAAAGGAGAATAAGTTAAGTGATATAATAATTAAATAATAATATAAATGTAATAATATAAATTAAATAATTAAATAATAATTATATATAATAAATAATTATACATATTAAATTAATAGAATAATATATTTATAATTATAATAATATATTAAAATATATAATTTAAAATATCTTTATTAATATAACTATAATATAATATTAATATACTAATAAGTGATGTATAATATACCTCCAATATAAAATATTAGTTGAGAAAAGTCACGTATGTGACATCTTTTGGCACTGAACTTTTCGAAAACTCTATATAAAGTTTCACTTCATCTTCGACAAATTATATACGACGTAAAACTGTAAACGTATTCTCAAAAACATTTGCTGAACAATTTGTAATTTTTAGGACTACTTTACCGGAGAAAGACATCAATTGGATACTTTCGTTGTTTTGGAGCTAACCTCTCGAGAACCTTGAGTACCTATACCGTCTGGGTCCCTACCGTGGAGTATTTAATATTTTAGAGAATATTAAAAAATAACATTAACAACCTCTCAACTATAATCTACCATAATACATATTTCATGCACGTTTAGTATGTAGTGTAATTGAGAAAGATGTAACGAATAGTTTACTACACCTGAAAGTTTATTACTCTCATTTATTTATTATATTTTATTTATCTTTATTTCTCACTTTTATTATAATAATAGTTTTTCATACTAATTTTTATAAAATAAATTTAATGTTGTAAATATACAATTTTGCTTATTGTTTTTATTCATAAAATTTTCATTATTATTTAGCTCTTCAGCTTCTAATTTGTTCCTTTGAAGCTGATGACGCCATACTGCTCCAGTGAGTTCACAGCGCTATGTTAACATGTTAGAGAAACTCCATTGACTTCTAGCGTGTTTTTTTCCTCTTAACGTGCACTAATTGGAATTACCAGATAACTCGTTTACTTAAGCTCGAGTTATTTTTAAATTAATATTAAAATATAAAAATACACTCTTCAACTTGAAGAATAGAATCATTTTGTGTCATGTTGCGTGACTTATGATGCCAAGTAAACTCAACCACGTTGATCGCCAAGTTTGCCTTTGAATATACAATACTCAATAATTGTGACCCACTTTCAGTGTAATTGTTTCCTTGGGCATCACCAATTGATATTAGGCCAAATGAGCTAGAAAGTTATAAAATTAAATAATTGGGGATTCTTCTGAATGGTGTATATCTATGTTGCTCAAGTAGCGAGAGTTCAACTGTCATTGTTCTGTATAACTTTTTTAATGTTAGAGTATTTCTGATTAAACATATCATATGTCATTATGCATTTTAAAAATAATAAGTGTAATGATATTAATCATAAGTGTTTAGTCATACTATCTATTTTAATGTTTAAACTATGATGTTAACAATTATACAATAGTCAAAGATTCAGTTTAGATAGTAGGTAAAAGTAGATAAAGTAATTATAACATAAATATAATAATTAGATAAATTAGATACACCTCCGCTTAAACCAGCTAAAAGTAATATACAGT
>JABUQX010021313.1:7500-12500 GCA_015478945.1 Trachelipus rathkii | reverse complement strand
TAGAAGAACTATTCCTTAGAATAACCATGCATACCAACTACGAAAAACATAAAAACATGTGCTATTTTTTTTTAATTTTATGACGTCATGTTTTTGGTGTCTAAATAGACACAGTGGGCATTAATGGGTTAATGTAAAATTAACATTGTTATGTTAGAGACACGCTTGACAAAGTGTGAATAAGTTAGGTTTTTAAGGACTGAAATTGCAAAATTTCTACATTTAACATATTCTCGAAATTTGATTAAACTTTCTTGAGCATGTTGTTAGAGGTTGCAGATTCTTTTAAGTAGAAATTAGTGACCTCATCTATTAGAAACTCACCTCTTTGTAAATTAAAGTTATTAGGTATTTATTATTATGAAAGATTCTATTAACTTTCTATTTTCAGTATCTTGAGCGTGTATAATGACATTTGAGGAATTGATATTAATTTTGTGGTTATTATTTTTTCGGTGTTGGACTAAGGAGGAGGACGTTATCATAATTTAAATCTGTTTTATGTTGATTTAATCTGATTTTGAAGTTATTAGTTTCTCCAATGTAAGTGTTGGTGCAATCATGACAGTTGATTTTATAAATACCTGCATTGTTATTTTGTTCGTTATTTGTAGGTTTAAATGCATTTTTTAAAACTATATTATTGGATTTGACTGTGTTTATGTAGTTTGGGATGTGATTACGGATAACTGATTTTTGTAAATTTGGGACGGGTAGTATATTAGTAAAATTGTTGTTAATGTTAACTACTGCGTGTAAATATTTATTTTTAGCTTTTTTTAAAGATTTGTTTATATATTTTATGGGGTATTTTAACTTTAGAAAAATGTTTTTTAAATTTTAATTTCAGAATCCAGGTGTTGTGGACTACAGAGTCTATATGCTCGGAGGAAGAGGTTACTTAAAACTGCAGATTTGGTGGAGACGTCATGATCAGAATACCAATGAATATATGAGGGATTGGAGGTGGGTTTTCGATATATACTGAAAGAAGGAGGTTGGGAATTGGACCAGGAAATGAGTAAATCTAAAAAATGTATTTTATTGTTTTCAGATTGTTTTCAGATTGTTAATAAAATTTAAAATTACATTTGTATTTATTGTCCTTGTTAATGCAGCGAACACATTTCAATTACGTAGCAATAGCCAATAAAATATTAGGAATTTGGAAGATATAATAGCGTTTCTACAAGCATCCATAAAATGTTACTAATATTCGTGAAAGTGATGAACCATACACAGTCCTGAAAATTTGTTTATTAGTATTTATTTTAGAAAGTGAAATATGAGTGGTCAAGTGTTAATTTAATCAATTTTTTTGATTGATGGAAAAGGATGCGTTGCAAAAAGATATTTTTCTGTAACATATGTTGTTTCTACAGGTTTAAATGTGAAGTCTACTGGGTACTTTTGGTGAAACAAAGAAGTCTACGTCAAGCTTACTACTTTTTGGTTCGAAAATATTCTGTTTTTGAATTTTTTGTATAAATGCTCTGAATTCTTTAAGTGTGCCTGGTGAATGTTTCCCAGAAGGGTTGGAGTCTTTGACGCCAACCATTTGGAAAGTTTTTGGTATGCAATTATGTTTGAAATTATTAGGTCTAAGCGGGATGTTTCTTAGTGTAACTGCGAACAACATAGAAACGGAAAATGTAGTTAAATAGCTTTAAATTTTTGAATGAGATCTTTTTGTGTGGGAAGGATTTTTGTTAATGATTTATTAAACTGAGTTTGTGAGTTTTTTATAGGGTTTCTCTTAATGCTTGTGTATGTATTAGTATCACTGAGTAGATTATATGCTTTGTTTAGGTTATTTATTGGCGTTTAGGATAACTATGTTATTTCCCTTATCTGATCTGGTGATGGTGATATCTTTATTTTGTTGTACGTTTCTTAAGGCTAAAAAAATCTATTTGGGAAACCCTTATTCCTTATAAAATCCTTTTGAAGTTTTAGTAAAATTCCGAAATGTATATCATTATTATTTTCTGAGTCGAATCAAGAAATTGTCAAAATATTTTATAATTATCGCCTAAATAACACAGAAAAATCTCTTTTGGAATTTGGTTTGAGTTTTGCTCTACCAAACCTACACCCTTGGACTCACTTAACCAAAAATTTTACTAAATGAAAAAATCATAATCAAAACTCAGAAAACAATAATGATGTACTTTTCGGAATTCTACTAATTCAACAGATCATTCTTCAGCATGTTTACATATACAGAGTAATTCCTCTGAACTCATAAAAACATCCTTATTACTTATATGCAGAGTGATCAGTGCCGGTGAAATATTCAAAAACATTTGGATTTATTTCATATAAGATTGAAACACAACAGCCAGGGATTTTTTTAACCACTGTATAATGTCTTGTATAGAGGTATATCTGCTAAGTCGGATCATGATGTACGTGGAGAGATATATAATATATTTTACTAGAGAGCATGTCCTTCTAACATTTTCAAAGATCCGCTGTCTATGATTTTTAAAATAAGATTAAAGCTATAAGATAATATATAATTGCTGATAAAATACACGTTTAAAGAGATAAGGCATATATTAAAAAATCACGTGAAAAGTAAACATGTACATCGGAAACGTACCATATGTAAGTAAAAGAATTCCAAAAATAGCATACAAAGTCCTACAGGGTATATATATATATATATATATATATATATATATATATATATATATTATTATTATATATATATATATTAGCATTTAATAATATATATATTTTTATATATATTATATATATATATATATATATATATATATTACTTCTTACTTCCTCTCCCAGAAAGGATTTTCATCCTGTCAGTCGCGCGAGGGTCTTCCTCCAGACATCCCTTTCCTGGACCACTCCTCTTCTCTTCAACCATCTCATTGTCTGCATCTGGCATCTTTTTAGAGAGTCCTCCACCGATTCGGTCCATCTCTTCTTCGGTCTACCCCTCGGTCTTCTTCCTTCCGGTGTCCACTCCCATCTTCTTTTCGGCATCCTGTCCGGCTGCATCCTCTCCAGATGTCCCCACCATCTCAATCTTCCCACATCCATCTTCAGTATAATCTTCTTCACTCCTACAGTTTCTCTGATTACTTCGTTCCTTATTCTGTCTCTTCTGCTTCTTCCAGTCATTGTTCTCAGAGCTCTCATTTCCGCCGCTTGTATTCTGTTTTCTTTTCTTCTCGTAGTAGTCCACGTTTCGGCTCCGTACAGCAGCGTCGGGGTCAGTATACTTTCGAAGATTACCTTTTTAACATCTATTCCAACGTTTCCGTCCTTCATCAATGGGTACAATGCTCTCATAGCTTGTCCATATTTTTTACATCCATTCCGACGTTTCCGTCCTTCATCCTCCCTCTCTGTTAAAACATCCACCTAGATAAACGCAGGAATCCACCGCCTTCACCTCCTCCCCTCCTACCATCATCCTCATACCTTCGTCGTTTCCTCCCGTTACCATTAATATCTCTATGTACATTCATCTTCATCCCTGCCTCCTCTAACTCTTCCGCAAACAGCCTCACCACCTCCCGTATCTTCTCATCCTCTTCACTCCAACATGCTAGATCGTCCGCATACGCCATTATATCCCCATCAAAGACTCCCAATCTCTCCTTCACTTTACTTATTACTACATCTAAATATAATATGAACAATATAGGCGATAATACACTCCCTTGTTTAACTCCTGTTTTTACTTCGAACCATATATCATTTTCACTCTCCGTTCTGATGTTACAACTACATTTTTCGTACATACTCATTATTGCTTTCTTCAATCTTCCACTCACTCCATAATTTCTTCCAATGACTCTCCATAGTCTCTCCCTCGGTACGGAATCAAAAGCCTTTTGCAGATCAATAAACGCAACATAAAAACTCTTGCCGTATTCTAACATCTTCTCCATAACTATCCTTAGTGTAAACAGAGATCTGTCGTTCCTCTTCCTCTTCTATACCCATGTTGCTCCTCTCCCAGTCTCGGCTCCACAATCACTCAACTTTCTCTCCAATATTCTTTCGTAGATTTTTGCCAGGTGGTCTATCAATGCAATTCCTCTATAGTTATCACAGTTGCTTGGTTCTCCTTTACCTTTATATATTGGTATTATTATAGCTTTCCCCCATCTCTCCGGCACTTTTCCCTCTCTCCAACAAATGTTCAACAGGTTGAGAACTCTCTCCTTCAATTCCTCTCCTCCTTCCATCACCAATTCGACCGCCACTCCATCTTCTCCAGGCACTTTGCCCCTTTTCATCTTTTTTATAGCCTCCTCATATTCTTCCATTGTAATCTCTTCTTCCTCCTCCCTCTCCTCCTCCGCTTCTCCCCTGTCCACCACCACTTCCTCTTGTGCTCCGTATTCTACGTTCAACAAGTCTTCATAGTGTTCCGTCCACCTTATATTCCTTTCTTCCGGTTTTACCAGAATCTCTCCATTTCTATCCTTTATGTTTCTGATTTTATTCTTCGGTTTCCTATATGCTTTCGCCATCTTAAACAGCTTTTTCTTCCCCTCATTTACATCTCTCGTTAATTCTGCAGCTATCTTCTCCGCCTCCTCCTTCTTCGCCCTCCTCTTGATTCTTTCTGCTTCATTTCTTGCTTGTACATACTCTTCTCTCGCTTCTCCCGTTCTTCTCTTCAGCCATTTTCTCATTTTCTCTGTTTTCTTTCTGATTGCGTCTTTCACTTCTTCGTTCCACCATGGTGTGTGTCTTTTTCTTGTTCCTCCCACCCACCTTTTACCAAGTGTTTTCTCTGCAACTTCTTTTATTACATCCTGCAACCTCTCATCTTCCACTCCGCTTCTCAAGGTCTCTTGCATTCTCTGTTTGTACTTTTCTCTCTCCTCTTGTTCACCCAGCCTTTCTACTTTGATCACTGTTCTTTTCTGTTCCTTAACAGTTCTTTCGCCCCTCATCCTCATATCTGCCACCACCAATCTATGATCCGCATCCAACGACACTCCTGGTATCACCTTTAC
>JABUQX010021313.1:0-2500 GCA_015478945.1 Trachelipus rathkii | reverse complement strand
TAAGCAAATTCTGGAACCCGCCACTCTTTGTTGTATGGGAAAAGAGGAACACAAGGACCCCTCAAGACAAGGAACGCAGAAGCAGAGAAAAAAATTGAAAAATGTCTACTCACAAGCACAACGTTCCACTATCTTGAATCTTCCAAATACTAGTGCAAAAAGATACCATAAAAATCACACTCGTAAAATCTCTTATACATATAAAAGGTTTCGGAGGATTAGACAGCAAGGGGAAATGGATTGGGCGTCCAATGAGTGGCCGAATCACCAGCACCCAATAACCCACAAAAAAAGGTAACAAATATATATTAAATAGATTGTGGCAAAAACTCGAATATATAATATATATAAATATAATAAATAAATAATAATATATAGAAAATATTAAAAATATATAATAATATATATATAATAATATATAATATATATATATAAATAAAATAATAAATATAATAATAATATAATATATAATAATAATCATAATAAAATAATATAAAAAATAAAAAATATATATAAAAAATAAATAATAATATAAAATATAATAATAATATATATATATATATATATATATTATAGAGACAATTATACATAATAATTATAAAAAAAGTTTTACATTATCCTATAAATACATATTTGAGATAAATAATAAAATAATAATAATATATATATACTATAAATAATATTATATATAATAATATTAAAAAAAATAGATAAGATAAGTAAAATATAATAACCTATATATAATTATAACCTACCTCCACTAAAAAAAAAATTATCATAATCACACTTTATATATAATACTATATTAATAATAAATAAATAATTGTATTACTATATTAAATATAATAAAAATTAATATAAAATATTAAAATATATAAACATTAAATAATAATATAATAAAATATAAAAATATAACTATATATATATATATAATATATTATGAAAATAATATATAATAATAATATATAAATTAAGAAATATAATATATATATATATATATTAAAATAATGTATATATATATAAATATAATAAAATAATAATATAATATAATAATATAAATATATATAATAAATATAAATATATATACAATATAATAATAAAAACCAATACTCAATAAATAATATAACATAAAACAACATACAAAACATAAAATATAAATAATCTCAACCTATAACTACTAATACCCTAATCACCTCATAATATCATATACTCAAATAACCTTGAATATAAACAACTAGTACAAATAGACAAAAAACAAAAATATAATATCCAAAAAACCCTATAAAAAGGTCACAAATATATAATAAACTATCATAATATCCTCATTAATCAACCGCTATTATAACTATAAACAGAAACTTTAATATACATCAATAAATATATATAATATCACCCAAAGCCTAACACTATAATTATATATATTAATTAATAATAATAATAAATATAGTATATAATAAATAAATAATAAATAAATATAATATATTATAAATATAATAATAAAAATTATATATTATAAAATAATATAATATATATAAATATGATAATATATATACATCCGCTAATCCGCATCCAGCAAATTCCGCGAGATGTTAAAATCAAAAACATCCGACATTCCGCATCCGCGGATGCGAATAAAAATGACATCAATGAACAGCATACAACTAAATATAAAAAATATATATATTATAAATAAAAATACCTAATATATATATATAATATAATATATATATATATAAAATATATTAATAAAAATAATAAAATATATATATAAATATATATATATATAGAAATATAAATATGATATTAAAAATATATACAAATAAAATTATAATAATTTATTTTTATTAAATATAATATATAACAAATAATTTTTAATAAATAATAATATTTACATTTAATCTAATTTAATTAAAAAAAAAAGTCATTTTATTTTAAATATATTAATAAAAAACATAAAAAACTATAATTTAATAATATGATTACCAAAATAAAAAAAACGATACATATATACTCATTCAATAAAATAAACTAACCCACCCTAACTCCACCCTAACAATAATATTACACCTCACTCCACCCCACTCCATATAAATAATCACTCATATAAATAGCCACCCATATCTCTAATCCACCCATAATATCACAAATACACATAAATAATACACACCTAACTATACCTAGATCACCTAACCACTAGTATATAACTACAAACAAAACAATAACCTCAATATAACATACCAATAACAGAATAAAACAATTAGCAACATAACCCTAATAATAAAAAAAACATCAATAAACTAAAATAAACACCCTAAATAAACCAACTATACATTATAATAAAACTATACAAAAACAATATATATATAAATAATACTCACATATATAATATACACATCCGTACTAATTCCTACTACACGCACCTCAAAAACATACAACAACAATATACAAAAAACATAAATATACCACCACCCAATAACAAACTTAATATAATATCTCTCCT
>JABUQX010021312.1:15000-21919 GCA_015478945.1 Trachelipus rathkii | reverse complement strand
TATATATTATATACTATCAAATATATATATATATATATTATACTATACTATAATATTATATATGATATATATATATATATATTATATATTTATAATATATAATATATTATATATATATATTATAATATAATATATATATATATAATTATTATATATATATATAATATATATATAATATATATATATTATATATATATATATTATATATATATAATTATATATATATATAATATATATATATATATATATATAAATAAATTAATATAATATATTAATATATATATATATAATGGGTAACACTTAAGTTTCTTTCTGACCTATCGATATATCGATATTTAAATACCACTGATCGAGGAAACCCATTGGGAATAAGCTAGATTTTAAAAATTTTTATTATAAATTTCAGCATTATTGAACGTTTCAAAGGAAACATAATCTTTACATAATTAGCGCCTTTTTTTTTTTAAAATTCTCAAGCGTGATGTTGTGTTCTTATTTTTGTGAATATGAATTTCAAAGATTTATTCGAACTGTGTTAAAATGTTTTTACAGTTTTAGGATTCTTGCAACATTTTCTACAATAGTAGATTAAAAGTTTGTGAAAAGTGGAAGAAACTGTGATTTTAAGAAACCGGCCAATTAAATATTTCAATACGGGCCGAAGAAAGTTAATATTACTCTGCTATTTGCATCATTTATGTACAAAGAAAACTTCTTTTAAACGATGAAAAACTTGAACATTTTTCCTGTGAGTAAAGTATTCATTAAATTTAAAATATAGTAATTTTTTACTTAAACAAACTATTCTATTATATATATATATATATATATATATTATTATATTATAATATATAATTATTATATAATATAAATTATATATTATATATATATATATATAATATTTATATATTATTATATTATATATATATATAATATATAATGTATATATTGGCCATCCTCTCAGGGAAGAGCCACAATCCATATCTCAAAACTACGATAGCTACAGGGGAAAAGGAACTACATTTTTGGAATCCTTGTCAAAATTTTGGTTAGGAAAATGTAAAAAAAAAAATAAACATAAAAATTGGCTTTTTTTTTAGGGGGAGAGCTCGAGCAGGCGGGGGACATATATATTATATATATATATTATATATTATAATATTATATATATATATATATATATTTATATTATATATATATATATATATATATCATTATTTTGTAAAGATTACACGGCAATGTAAGGGTGCTCGAGCCGAACGGGGAGCCACAGGGAGGGACGTTTTCCATACCCGTAGGGGAGGGCCGAGGAACCCCCGAACACCCAAATACCAAAGAGCGGGGGTTCGGAGACCCTCCCCGGGGGGGGGAAATAGTCTAACCCCGTAGTTCCTGGAAGCCTGAGAGGGGGACCCCGGACTCCGCATCGGTGTGGGTTATCCCCTTGAGGCTATCGAATATTTCTTTAGTTTAAAAAAAAAAAAACAAAATTTCTAGAAAGTCTATTTATTTTAACGAGTAACGTATAAAAAGTCTTAAATAGGCTTTCTACTCATATAACTATAATTATTAACAATATTTTTTTTTTTTAACATTTTTTCGCACTAATTGTACCAGCATTCCAGCAATGTATTCCTTTTTCCCGGTAGCTGTTGTAGTTTTTTTAGATATGATTTTTTTTTCTTAATACTGACATATATGTATATATATACTATATAATATATTTATATATACTATATAATATATAATATATATATATATATATTTATATATATATATATACTTATTATAAAATATATATATATATATATATATTTATATATATATATCTATATATAATATATATATATATATATATTAATATATACTTATATATATATTTATATATATTATATATATATATATTATATATATATATATAATATATATATATATATATATATATATATATAATATATATTTATATATATATATGCGACAGGTTTATGAAAGTAATAGGTAAAATTCAATTTTTCGTCTGAGCTTCGATATTCGATATATCGAACTATATCGATATATCGAGTATTGGATAATATCGACTATTTATATATATATATATATTAATAATATATTATATATATTATATATATAATTCATATATATATCTATATATATTATATATTATATATATATATATATATAGGTTAGTGTCTAAAGCTGACATCATGTAACTAGAGAACGACAGCACCTACAGTAAGGCATACACATTGTTGCATATGCATGGCACAGAAAAAAAGACTTTGACCGCAAAAAAATAGGGCGCCCGAGTGTTAGGGGTGTTTAAAACTAACTAACGAATACCCACGGGTAGTCCGCCCCGATGTCAGAAGTCGGGGTCTCTCGGCTTTCGGTGGACTACGGGTGGGACTAATCCCCCCCCTCCGGCGGGGTCTCCGGAACCCCCGCTCTTTGGTCTTTGGTGTCGCGGGGGTTCCTCCGCCACCCTCGGGGGTATGAACATCCCCCCCTTCGTCACCCCATCGCTCGAGGCCCCTAAATGAGGGTAAATCCTTTTTTTAGGGAGGCTCGACAGTCAAGCCCCCATATAAGGCCAATGATATATATATATCAAATATATATGATATTAATAAATTATATATAATAACTTATAATACTATATATAAATATATATATATATATATATATAATATATATACTATAATATTATATATATATATTATATAGATTGAAATAAGTCATATATCATATATATCATATATATATATATAATATAATATATATATAATATATATATTATATATATGATTATATATATTTTATATATAATATATATAATATATATACTATATAATATATTATATATATTACTATAATATTATTATTATTATATTATATATATATATAATATATATCTTGTAATAACTACTAAACTTCACGTAATGTTTAAGATACTGATTAACTTGGCCCTAGTTAGTTTGAATCTTTCGTCAGAATATAAAAAAAAAATTAAAGCTATTTTCCTTAAAAATTTTGAAATATATTTACCTGAGACAATCGCTAAAATGCAATGAAAATACTATATGAAACTTTGTTAAGTCTATTCTCTTTATAAATATGTATTAAATGACATAAATTAATATTTAAAAGTCACTAAATAAATAAATAAATCTTTAAATTTAAGTTTGCACATCACAAGCAAAGTCGACTTATACCTATAAGGTGAAAACCCGAAATGAGAGCTTCTTTTTTTTTTTAAACTTCTCGATATTCAAAAGGTTGTTCGATATTAATATATCAGCCCTCAATAATCGATAATTTTAAAAATATCGAATATCGAAGCTAGACGAAAAATAAAAGCCTATATATCATTTATAATATATTATAACCTACACTATCAGCCAAAAATTACCACTCACAATACAAACTATAACAAACCCCATACTCAATACTCCATCATCAAATAATCTAACTCCACTTAATATAAGCCAGCTCCACTCTCAGACTACTACACTCATAACCATAATTCAACCGTATATCACTAGACAATCCCACAAACCATACTCACAAACAACCCAACACAAATATCCAACCCCACCAACACCATCCTGAAACCATACAATACAAAATCACAATACACACCAACCACAAACCATCAAACGTCACCACCTCCAACTAAACTCCACCCAATACTAACATATCATCAACATAATAACCATACATAAACATATATACTACTCTCTCACCACCCACCACACACACCACCAACCAAACTACATATCATAACCTAACACTCACTAAACTTATATATATATATTATAATACTCGTATAATATATATTATATATTATATATACTATATATATATATATATTATTATTATATATATATATAAATATATATTATTATAATATATAAGTATATATATATATATATATATATATAAATTAATATATATTATAATATATATATATATATATATATATAATATATATTATATATAGTATATATATACTTATATATATAAATATATATATATATATATATATATATTATTTAAAATATGTAATCTCGATTATCGTGTAGAAACAAATATAAACAATTGTGGTTGAGGTTATATTATATTTATACTATATATATATAATATATATATATATATATAATATAATATATAATATAAATATATATATATATATATATATTTATATATATTATATAAAAATAATATTATATTATAATCTAAGAATTAAAATATTTCTGTTTTGGAATATATATATATCTAGATTTGATTTTTTTATTACTTCATATATCTATCTCTATATATATATATATATATATATTATATATAATATCGATACGCATATCGATCATCGATAGATATCGGTATCGATATATATTTCGATATATCGAATATCGAAGGTAGAGAAACAAGTGTTACATATATATATATATATATATATATAATAATATTATATATATATTATAATATATAATATATATATTATATATACTATATATATATATCTATATATTAATATATATATAATAATATATATTATATATATAAATATATATATTGCCTAGTCTATAAAATAGAACATCTTCAGGAGGAGGAGGGCGGGAATTTTTGAAATAGCCAATAAATATCCTCAACGTCATAGATGAATCGTACGTCATACCTCTCAAGCCATACCTCGTGGAAAAGCACAATTTCAAATGCTAAAAAGCATAATAAGGATAGCATAATGCTAAATAAGGTGATGTCACAAATTTTAACAATTTAGAAAATAGTTTTTATAGATTTCTCTGGATTGTTATAAATTTTTTTTTATAAAATGAAATTTTAATATTTAATTTAATATCCGCCATCCCAGAAAAGAAGGCATCTCGGAACAGATTTCTAATCTAATGCTTCGATATCACTGCTTTTAAACTCGGTACTTATTTAAATCGACAGGAGGTTGGTTGGAACACCTGCTGGGGCTACCTGGCATTCTGCTTGGGTGTTCCTGGGTTACAAGAACAACCAACCAAAGTCAGAAACGCCGAAATGGGCACAACCATGCTTGTTGCGACAAATTTCAAATAGGACAAAGAAAAATTTCACTCGCGCCAGCACTCGAACAATCGACAACAGCGTCGCCGTTAGAAATGGGTTCAGAAGCTTACCACTAGTTCCGATCACCTTCCCGGAAAAATAAGGATATCAGAACAGTTTTACTAATCTCTGCCTTTCGATATCACTGCTTTGAAACAGTTCGTTACTTATTTAAATCGACAAGAGGGTGGTTGGAATACCTGCTGTGGATACATGGCATTCTGCATGGGTGTTCCTGGGTTATAAGGAGTATCAAACCAAAGGTCAAGATTACGCTGAAATGGGCACAACATGCTTGTTCGGCAAATTTGCAATAATAAACGAAGAAAAAACTCACTCGCCCAGGACCGAACCATCGACAACAAGCGTCGCCGTGACAAATGGACAGGGAAGCCTACCACTTAGTTCCGATCCGCTCTTCCAGAAAAAGAAGGCATATCGGAACAGTTTCTCTAATTTACTGCTCCGATATCACTACTTTGAAACTAGTACTTATTTAAATCGACAGGAGGGTGGTTGGAAAACCTGGCTGGGTACATGGCATTCTGCTTGGGTGTCCTGGGTATACAGGGAGCAACAACCAAAGTCAAGGAACGCGAAATGGGCAACAACAGCTTGTGCGGCAAAAATTGCAATAAGACGAAGATAAATTAATTTCCCCCGTGATAGGATTTGAACCATTGACAACAGCATCGCCGCTAGACAATGGAATTGAAACATTGTTACTTGTCCGATCCGCCTTCCCAGAAAAAGATGGCATCTCGGAACAATTTTCTTATATCCTGCTTCGATTCAATGTTTTGAAACTCAAGTACTTATTTAATGGCCAGGAGGTGTTGGAACACGGCTGGGCTCTTGGACATTCTGCTTGGGGTATTCCTGTGGTAACAAGAGCCAACCAAATCCAAAGTCAAACGAACTCGAAATGGGGACAACATGCTTGCTGCAACCAAATTTGCAATAATAAGAAGGAGAGGAATTCCGATTTGTCCAGGAATCGAACCACTGACAACAGCTTCGCCGTTAGACAACGTGCAGTAAACTCAATCTCCCCCAAAAAATCACCCTTACCCAGAAAGAGAAGGCACTCGGAACAGTTTTTCTAATCTCCTTGCTCGATATCACTGCTTGAAACTCGGTAATTATTTAAATCCCATGGAAGGGTGCTTGGAACCTATATATTTATATATATATATATATATATAATATATATTATATATATATATTATATATATATATACTATACTATATATATATATATATATAATATATATATATATATAGGTTTGGAGTAATTATATATTCTTCTTTAAATATATCAATATACTCTTTCTAAGAGAATAAAAATATTTTTTTTGCAGTCTTCTGAAAAAAAAAATTATATTTCCAAATGTTTTATTGCGTTTTTCCTAGACACTTTCATTTTCTTTCTTTACATTAAGATCACGGAAAAATCATTTAAAAAAAAAAACGAACAGTTTTTTTTTCTTAAAATTTGGTAACAACTCTGCATATAAAATCATAAACAGACTGACGTTTATTTTAAATGCTTTTGTATGATGTTAAGGTGGTGTCCCACACGTGGTTGGTTTTTTTTTTTTTTAAAAATTTTAGAAACTTTTTCAGAGATTGTCCAAAAAAAAATTTTTAAAAATAAAATTTGAAATAAAGTGTCTAAATGAAATTTATTTCTACACAAAATAGGAGTATTTTAGTGAAAAAAGCATTGAAATATCTTGAATATTAAAGATTTTATTGCCATTTTTGTGAAAGCCCCCCCAAAAAAATTCTTCCCCTCTCCCCCCCCCAAAAAAAAACGAACAGT
>JABUQX010021311.1:17500-32122 GCA_015478945.1 Trachelipus rathkii | reverse complement strand
GAGACAACGGAGAGACATTTACAACCACCACAAGTAACAACGTCCATCCGCCTTTTAGTTGACTGCTATTATTACAGTGAGCTTCATGACAACTACCTTACGTACGGCGCCTAGCTGTATCTTAAAACTACTCACTATACACAACAAACTACTACGTGCCCTTAACTTATTAAAACTACTACTAACTTACTAACAACAGCTCTTACTACTACTACCTACAACACTACAACAACTACTGTTCAGCCCCCTTGATTTAAATTACAATACCGGAAAAGTAGGCAGTATTAATTCATGAACTCAGAGACGAGAGAGCGAGACGACGAGGAGAGGAGAGATGAGATACGGAGAGAGGAACGAGAAACGAGTAGAGAGAGGGATTAGACGAGAGATGAGAGAGGTGAGAGAGAGAGAGAATGAGAGATGGAGAGAGAGAGGAGAGAGAAGAGAGACGAGAGAGAGAGAGAGTGAGAGATGAGAGGGAGAGAGAGAGAGAGAGAGAGAGAGAGAGAGAGAGAGAGAGAGAGAGAGAAGAGAGATGAGGAGAGATTACAACAAAACAATCCATCCGCTTTTGGTGACTGCTATTATTATTGACTTATTACAACTACTACTACGGCCCTAGCTTATTAAAACTACTACAACTACTACAACAACTACTACTGCCCTACTTATAAAACTACTTACCTACTACTACTACTTACTACAAACAGACTACTATATATATATATATATATATATATTATATATATATATATATTATATATATATATATATATATTATATATCATATATTATATAGTATATATATATATATATATATATATATATATTATATATATATATATATTTATAATATTATCATATAATATTATATATATATAATATATATATTATATATATATATATATATATTAATATATATAATATATTATATATGATATATATATATATATATATATAGTATATAATATTATATATATTATAATTATATAATATATATAATACTATATATATATACTATATATATATATTGTTTATATATATTATTATATATAAAATTATATAGAATAATATATATTTTATATATACTTATATATATATATATATATATATATATATATATTATATATATATATATTATATATATTATATATTATGTATATATTATAGACCTGCTATAATAAATAATAGATAGAAAATGAATATATATAATATTATTATAATTATATAACTATTTTATACTATAATTAATATATATATATCCCGATGAAAGTTATTTTAAATTTTTACTAACTATTATGGGTTAAAGAAATTTTTGTTAAATGTTGGTTGTAATTTTAATTGATGAAACTTAAGATATTTTCATGTTCCTTTCAAAAATTGTAGTCACATACTTGTACTCATCTTCTTCTGGCTCTTCTCCTTGTTTCTTCTTCTTCTCCTTGTTCTTCTCCTTGTTTTTCTTCTCCTTGCTCTCTTCTTCTTCTTCTTCTTCTTCTTCTTCTTCTTTCATTCTTTTCTTCTTTTTCTTCTTTTCTTCTTCTCTTTTCTTCTTCTTACTCCTTCTTCTTCTTCTTATTAGTATATTATTATTTCTTTATTATTATTATTTTATTATTATTAGTCATTATTATTATTTATATCATATTATTATTATATTATTATATTATTATATTTAATTATTATTATTATATATATTAGAATTATTATTAGAATTATTTATTATTATTATTATTATTATTATTATCATTATTACTGTTTATTATTTTCTCACACTGAAAGGCCCCTCAAGAGCATTACCAAAAACCACACAAGCATTGGACACTGAACACAAGGGATTTTACTATACCTATATTGCAAACGGCAACACCACAACAACAACAACAACAACAACACGACACTAGTTGAAAACTACCTAAGAAGCGGAAAACCAAACAAAATTTAAAAACAAACATCCACCGGAAATACCACCAGAATTCAACTCCCTACCAAGGATTAGCCAGTCATCCTTGGACAAATTAAGATGCGTGCGTGAAACTGAATCTACTACTACCACTCCCTGACTACCACCAGCCATGAAACTGAATCTACTACTACTACTACTACTACCCGTATCACTATAGCTATTATTATTATGTACTTCTACAACGACCACAATGACAATGACTACTGTTACTATCACTTCCACAACGATGATGACTACTGCTAATACTACTACTACTACAACGCAAATGACTACTACTACTACTACCTACATTACTCATTACCAAAGGCGCATTGAAAGACTGATCTACTAACTACCATTCCCCGACTACTATCACTATTCTTGAAGTTGAATCTTCTTCACTCTAACCTACTGACTTACTACTAACCCTATCACTACAGTTTATTATTATTATTACTATTATACTTTAAAAGTTCAAGGACAACAGTAGTAAATAAATTTTCTGTACATCGACAGAGAGGAGAGGAGAGAGAGGAGAGAGAGAGAGCGAGAGAGAGAGAGGAGAGAGAGAGAGAGAGAAGAGAAGAGAAAAAGAGAGAGAGAAAGAGAGGAGAGAGAGAGAGAGAGAGAGGAGAGAGAGCAGAGACGAGAGAGAGAGCAGAGTAAGCCGAATGCTTAGCTGACCGTGCTGTAAGTGCCTTCCAGTCCTTATCTCAATTTATATTTTTATACAAATTGAACTCAAAGTATATTTTTAGTATTGAAAATACGAAATAAATTTTCATTCCCATGTCTTTTTTATTCGACTTTCACAGCAATTATCACTTAATTAACCGTGAACTTCACATGGGATTAATACATCGGGAAGGAATGTGGTTCAGAAAGGGGTCGCTTTTCTCGGATTTTATGCTGCTTAGACTCCAGGGGAAGAAAAAAGATCCGGATTTCTGACAAAATAAATTTTATTTTGATTATTATTATTATATTATTATTATATTTATAATATATATATATACTATATATATATAATTATATATATTAATATACGAATATACTATATATATATATATCAATTATATATAATATATATATATATAGATATATTACTATTATATAAATAATATATATATATATATATATATGTATGGCCAGCGAGTAAGCCGAAGCTTAGCTGACCGTGCTGATGTCCTTCCATCCTTATCTCAAGTTTATATTTTCTATACAAGAATTGAACTCAAAGTACTATTTTTAGTATTGCAAAATACGAAGAATCCGACTTGAAGAAATTCGCAGTGAGTATTATTCGGTCACATTTCAATTTGCTATGCGCTGGATTAAATCCAGTAATTTTAAATCTTCCAAAGCGCAGGTTTTACGAAACGCATGGAAATGAAAATTTTCTCGATATACCACTACCATTCTCGTCGATAACAAGAATCTAAAGAAGGTTTCTTCGCACTTGTTCTTTGCCGGACATTTGCGGCGAAGAATTCACCGATTCTCAGATGATGCGCAATCAAAGAGGCTGCTGCCATTCGACACACACGTACTTGGTGAAAAACTGATCTCATCTTATTGTCTAAAACTAGAAACGAAGTATCGAAAACAGAAATTGATGAGGCTCCTAGACAGGTGAATAAATGTCAAAATTGAATCATGGAAGATAAAAAGAAGATTTGCATACTAAAGGACATATCACGCACTGCTCAGATTAAAATGAAATTTAAGTATGTGCCTTGACCCAATAGAAAACATAGGTGCACTTTGTAGTATAAGTTTAGCACAAAATGTTCTGGGGTTCTGAATATGACCTGCAGCAGAAATTTAAAAGGATTCAGTGTCCTTAATCATTATTGGGAACACTGGCACCTATGCAAAACTATATAATAATAATATATTATATATTATATATATATATATATAATATATATATTAATATTATATTATTATATATATATATTATATATATATATATATATATACTATATATTAATATATTAAATATATATATATATATACATTATATTATATTATAATATTATAGTATATTAATATATATAGATATATATATATATATATATATTATATATATAATATATTATAGTATATATTATATATAATAATATAATATATAATATATATATATATTATAGTATATATATACTAATATTATATATATCAATAAATACATTATATATATATATATATATTATAATATAGTACATATTATATTATATATTATATATATATTATATTATTTAAGATGAGTATATAATATATATATATATACTATATATATATAATATATTATTATATATATATATTAATATACTATATGCTTTAAAATAAACTAAAAGAGTTCCCTCCTTATTCTAATATATGCTTAAATAAAAAAACGTAGTCCCACCTTATGTTTATATTATAAGGAGAAACATGGTAATTTCTTGCCTATGGAACATCAAAATGCCAACTAATCGATTGACCGAATTTCATACAAAATTAAAACAATGTTTATACTCAAAATCACACAGACACCACCACACACCACACACAACACACACACACACACACACACACCACACACACATCCAGATTATTTAAAAAAAAAAAAACTTTAAATAATTTCAGTTAACAAAAAGGTTCATAATAATTGCTCATTGAATGATAAAAGCAAAATGTTTTTAATAAAAAGTCTCATATATATTCAAATATGATGTAAAGCAGTTAAAGCAGTAAGCAGGTAAAGCAGTAACAGCGAGGTAAAGCCAGTAGAGCTTGATTTTCACACTGTGCTAGGGTAACATACCAGCTATTGATTTACTGTTTCATGTCATAAGGGTGCAAAGTAAATGTTTTAATGAAATCTTTAAATTTATAGTTTTCAGTGAGTGTGGAGGTGGTTTGAGTTTGCCTGATAAACGTTGTAGTTATTGTGTGTTTGTTGTTGTTGTGTTGTGTTGTTGTGTTGGTCGTTGTTGTTGTGTGTTGTGGTGTTGTTGTAAGCGTAGAGGTGTTACATGGATTGTGGTTGTTTTTGGCTTGATTCTGATTGGTAATAACTCCAAGTTTCATCGGCCTCAGATGTTTTTATAAAGTTTCTTATTAATTTTATGTTGTTGTTGTTTGTGTTTGTGTTTGTGTTGTGTTGGTGTTGTGTTGTGGTTGTGTTGTGTTGTGTGTGTTGTGTGTTGTGTGTGTGTGTGTGTGTGTTTTGTGTGTGTGTGTGGTTGTGTGTGTGTGTGTGTGTGTGGGTGGGTGTGTGTGTGTGTGTGTGTGTGTGGTGTGTGTGTGTGTGTGTGGTGTGTGTGTGTGTAAATTTGATGTAAAATGTTTTATTTGACGCCTTCCGGGCATCTAGTTCGCATTTTGATGTTCCAAGGCAAGAAATTACCATCCCTGTATATATATTAATAAGGTGGGACTACTTTTAGTTTATTTAAAGCATATATATAAATAAGGTGGGACTACTTTTAGTTTATTTAAAGCATATATATATATATATATATATATATATATATATATATATATTTATATATGATTAGTAATATATATTATATATAGATATATATATATATAATATTATATATATATATATATAATAATATATATAATATATACATATATATATATATAGTAATATATATATTTATAATAATATATATATATAATATATATATATATATTATATATTATAATATATATATGATATATATATATATATATTATATTGATATATATACTATATAGATATTATATATATATATATAGTATATATATATATATATATATATATAGATAATATATTAATTATAGATTATATATATTATATATTATATATATATATATATATATATATATATATATATATATATATATATATATATATATATATATATATATATATATATATATATATATATATATAGTTGTCTAGTCCAGTGCTTCCCAATCATAATTAGGCGCTGAATCCTTTTAAATTCTGCTCAGCATATCAGAACCCCGAAACATTTTTAGTGTAACTTATATAAAATGCACCATATGTTTTCTTGGGTCAAGGCAACATACTTAAAAATTTCATTTTAATGAGCAGTGCGTGATATTTCTTTGGTATGCAAATTCTTTTTATATCTTCCTATTTAATTTTGACATTTATATTCACCTGTCTAGAGCCTCATCAATTCTGTTTCGATACTTCGTTTTAGTTTTAGAATATGATGAGAATACAGTTTTTCACAAGTAAGTGTTGTCGAATGGCAGCAGTTCTTTGATTGCCATCATCGAAAACTCGGTGAATTCTTCGCGCAAATTGTCCCAAGAAAGAAATGCGAAGAAAACTTCTTTAGATTCTTGTTATAGACGACTGGTAGTGGTAATATCGATTAAAATTTCAATTTGCATGCGTCCGAAAACCTGGCTTTGAAGATTTAAAATACTGATTTACAGACGCATGCAAATTGAAAAGGTGACCGATAATACCACTGCGAATTTCTCGCCAGGGATATGTAATTTTCAATACTAAAAAATAACATGTCTTTCCTAATCTTTAGAATTATACCAATTATGTGTGTGTGTGTGGTTTTATATAACTTATAATTTGAAAATATACAATTGTAAATGTATAATTTTCATATGACCATGTACGTAAAATACCAGTCTTTTTAGAGCTTCACCAGTTTTCTTGTAAGGCTTCCAGGAATGCTGAGTGTTTGTAGAGTACTGTGGATTACCATGGTTGATTCAATATTTTCGTTTAAGTTTAATTCTACAATAAATAAATAGAAATACTCATGTATAAAAGATAGATTGCTCTTAAACTAGAAATAAGTTACGAGTAAGCACCATTGTTTTTAGCGTCCATCCCATATTTTTATTACGTAATGCTTTTCAGAAATACTTATTTAAATTAAAGTTTTGTACTCGGATTATATGTATTATTGTTCTTCATGCTTTCAAAGAATATCACTTTAAGAAATGTAAGGGTTTATACTGCAGTTGAACTTGAATTAGTTGGCATATTAGATGATACTATTTGTCAAGAAATAGAAGGGTGAAATTTAAAGCTTGTTAAATTATATTCTAGGTCAATATAGTGGTATCAACAGAAGAAATTTAAACCACTTTGAGAACATTTGATTAAATCCTTGAACAATTTTGCATTCTGAAACTATTTAAGGATTCTAGTGATGCGTTAGAAAGTAAACATGTTCCTTATTCTAGTTGGTACTGCTTCACTTTTTGTAGCTTTTTAAAAAATTTAAAGTTTCCGAAGACGGCGCAACAATTATTAAAATCTGTAATATCTTTTTTTGCCAACATCATGAGCTGAGAAAGAAAATATGAAAAGCTTTTAATCCCTTCTTTCCTTTTTACGGGTTTCCCAGATATTTTAATTTGTCATCTTTAATATACTCTCATAAATTCACGCAACAGTAGACGATATAGGTGCTTAATTTCTTGAAAAAAAAATTTTACCCTTGGGGAAACTAAAAATTTTCTTCCAACAAGCTACTTTTTTTTGGTCACCTCGGCAGGTGACATTCTATGGCCTGCTAAATTCCACCAGAATTAGGAAAAATTCAAAACCAGGTTCAAATTACAGGCCCGTCGTTTGAAAGTGTGCAAGTCTTAGGAAATTGAAAAAATAGATAAAGGATGTTTCCCAGACTTTACCAATGGTGTACATGTAAGAATGAGCATAGCAGTTAAATCTGGGTAAGAACTGAGAGTTGGGTAGAGAAAGGACGAGACTGTGGAAAGACTTAAAGTATGAGCTCTCCTAAGGAGGAGGTATGATTTTGCTCAAAAATTCCGTTATGGAAATAATAGTAGCGTGAGTTTCTGAAGATTACGACAACAGAAGTTCCTGAAGGGGTAGCGTCCCTGCCAGCAAATAGTTACTCGAACAACCAGAGTTAAACTCTGGTATAGTTAAGGAAAGAATTTTGAATGACGCCTTCCATGCCAGAGGAATCACGACCCGCAAGTTTATCAGTTTATATATATGATATATATAAATATATATATATATTATATATATATAATATATATATATATATATATATATATATACATAACAGTTTGTAATATGATTTATATAAATATGCATATATATATATATATATTATATATATATATATATTATATTATAATATATAATATTATAATCACTCACGGGCAGAGCCTAATCTAGGAGGGGATGTACTCAGTTAACGTCCGAGCCATGACGAAGCCAAGCCCCCCAAAGGAGAAAGAATAGGCTCACATTTCCCCACCCGATCGAGTTGCGAACCTGTAGCTTTGGTTGTCGAATGCTTCTACTACTGAGTACCGGGGCTTCTATTGGACAATAGTCACTATTTCAATGGAGGTGGAGAGTTTTGATTTAACAACTATATAATTTACGGCTTTGTCACGATTAGCCCGGAGCACATTCCTGGTTTCACCATAAAGGTTTGTCGATTTGGAGAACCTTCGTTTCAAAAGAGTTCCCTCCGCCGTACGCCAGTGCTCTTTCTCGCCAAAGACTAGAAAAAAAACAGGAACAGGATGCAGAATAAGTTGACGGGGGCAAAAACCCAGAGGTGGAAAGAGTTTAACAGAATAAGGAGAAGGATTAGAAGTTAAGAAAATGTCTAGTATGTTGGATTCATCAAGACGATCAAGGATACTAGTAGAGAGCTGCACCATCTGCTCAAGGTCATTGTGGATAGAGAAATGGTAGGCAAATTAACCAGTTGTAGAATCACCCATTGTCGGTGATGAACACTGAAATCAAGAATGCTAATTTTTCAAAAAAGAAATGAGGAACGTGTTTATTTTGGAATTTAGATTGACAAAAAGTTTAGGAAGTAGAATTTGTTTTTAAATAGACACAATAGTTGAACTTGGTTGTAGATTGCCAATTAAGAGAGTTTAACCCATAGAGTAGAGAACCCAGAAGACTCCAAATTAGACGCACGAGAATAGGCAACATCGTTTCTTACATATTCGCAACACCAGTAGTAGGGGTTGGGGTTTTCTGTCGGAAAGCTCCAGCACCCACCCAGGTTTCGATCAAGAACAAGGATTGAGTAGTAGAGGAAGAGAGATGACGATTCTCTACAATGGTTGAAATTAGATGAGAGATCGCTATTGTTAAAGAGATTAATGAAAAAAAGCAAAAACCGTGTGCCAGAGCTGCCGGTTTGGTGAAGTCTTGGCAACACCAAGAGACCACCAACTTCCAAATGAGGATGTGTCAGGAGTGAACGAGGAGCGTTGTTTTGTTGTCCCCATCCTATCCTATCCCTCTATTCCATCCCCCTATATGAAATGGTTTACGTTTCGTCATTTTTAACTTGTTTAAAAGGTAATGTTTACGCATCTGCTTTTAAATCTGTGAGATAAAAGCGAAGGATGTGGAGGTCCATTTCAACATGTAACAATAAGCAGCACCGATGAAAGTCCAAGACACTTTAAGATACGTCTGATTCTATGTGAAACGCTGAGAAACGAATCAGAGGACAACGGAGTGAAGCAGGAATACTCAAACCAAATCCAAGACTCTCTGTGAATTATGTCCCAAAGGGAGGTACTTTGCATCTATCGGGACAGATGCTTCGTTTTCTTCTCATTAAATGGATCTCTATTGTTTTTTAAACATACTTTAGTATTCTCGCCCTACTCTAAAACCATTTCCCTTTTTAAACAAATCGTTCACAATATGTGAAGTGCACCACCTATGAAAAATCACGCCCTAAAAGATTCTTGCCCACATTTCGCCAAGATTATGTTACATTATAATTAATTTTCCTCTTCGCACATATTTCGTGTAAATAAAACTGTCTAACTTTTAAGGAACATTCGGTTATTATTTCGCAAAAGGTTTCTTAAACTATTATGAACTTGTTATACTACTAATTACAATTACTATTTTATTATAAGTATAATACAGCTTACGCAATTATTAAAGGATTATACTTATCACTCCCAAACAGCGTGGATGTTATCAGTCTTAAACCAAACGATAAGTACGTTGCGAATGCTTTGTGTACTTAGAAGGAAGATGATAACGACGTTTATCTTCGGATTCTTATCTGAATTGTTATACTTTCTCGTCAATCTTTTTACATATACTGATATACAGAATATATATAATATAATAGTATATATATATATATATATATATATATATAATTATATTATATATATAATAATTATTATATATATAATATATATATATATATAATATATATATATATACTATATATATAATATATATTATATATATGTGTGTGTGTGTGTGTGTGTGTGTGTGAAACTTACCAAAGCACCCGCATGATATCTCGAAAATTACGATAGTTGTAAGAAAACTAATAACATATTTGGAATCAGCGTATGAAATTTGTATGGAAAATGTAAAAAAAAAGTTTTTTTTTTCTTTGTGATCTCGAGAACTGTTAGGTGCAAGAAAACTAATCATATATTTGGAATCAGCGTATGAAATTTGCATGGAAAATGGAGACTTTTTTTTTTTTTTTTTTAACTAAAAGAATACCCCCCGGGTAAAACCGCAAAAATGCAAAAAGTCGGGATCTCTCGCCCGAATCGGGGAACGACGGCTTCGCCCCCCCCCTCTGTCCCACCGTCTGCTCGAGCCCCTAAAAAAACCATTTTCCATACAAATTTCATTACGCTGATTCCAAATATGTTATTAGTTTTCTTGTACGTATCGTAGCTTTCGATATACCAAAAAAAATAAAAAATCCATTTTCCATACAAATTTCATACGCTGATTCCAAATATGTTACTAGTTTCTTGTATACCTATCGTTAGTTTCGAAAGAATATCATGCGGGTGCTTTTGGTAAGTTTGGGCATATTATTATATATATATATATAGTATTATTATAATATATATATACTATATATATATATATTATATATATAATTATATATTATATATATATATATATATATATATATATAATATATTATATATATATATATATTATATATATTATATATATGATAATATTATATATATATATATATATATATATATATATAATATATAGTGATATAGTATATATATATATATATAAATACTATAATATTATATATATATATAATATATATATATATAGATATATTATAATATATATATGATATTTAATATATATATATATATATATATATATATTATATATAATATATAATTATATATATTATATATATATATTAGTTATATTATATATATATATTATATATATATTAGATTAGTATATATTCCAAATGGTCCTAAGTGGGTTTGAACCCTTACCCTTGAGATGGTACTCGCAGAGTGTTACCTCGAGACCCACGAGGCTAGAAAGAAACCCATCATTTCTACCTCTGAAGAAGCTTTAGTTTCCCCAATGAGGAGCGAAGGCGTGTTTGAACACCTAACCTCCGACGGGCCTCCCCCCTGAATACATGTGCCGATTAAACAAATAAATTACCCAGATAGTTCCGCCCCTGACCGAGTGTTTGGGCTCGGGGAGGCCCGTCGTGAGTGATAGGTGCATCAAAACACGCATTCGCTCCTCTTGGAAAGCCAATGCTTCTTCAGAGTGTGTAAAGTAAAAGTGATGAGTCTTCCTCTCTTTAAGCCAATCGTGCGTCTCGAGTAACCACTCTGGAAGTAACCATCTCAAGGTAAGGGTCAAATCCCACTTAGGACCATTGAAATATTACAAAGAATTGTTGCGTTTATTGCTAAACTACCATATGACTACGAACGTCAAATACAATAATATATTATATAATAATATTAAATTGTAATCATAGCAAAAGATTCCTTACCCTATATATACCTTATACCTAGCCTAATACACCAGCCTTAAAATATTAACTTAAGTATATAGTATACTAATATTATGCAGATGTCTACCGTCCAGGATTTTTTTCTCTCGAGAGCCAGAATCCACAAAATCGTTATGCTTTATTGATTAGTGATGGGACATTCCAAATTTTCCGAGCCGATTGCCGATTCCGATACCGGCCAGTCAAAAAGTCGCGATTCCGATTCCGATTGCCGATTCCGAGTTCCAATTCTTTAATATATATATATAAATATATTTTTTCAGATATATATATAACTTATCTATATTTTTTTTTAAAATAATCCTTATATTATATATGTTATTATGATATATATATATATATACTATATATAATAAAATGATATATATATTAATATATAATAATATATAATATATATATATATATATTATAAAATATATATATATATTATATATATATAGTCATATATATTATATGAATATATTATGCCTAATTTTCTAAATCAACTAATATAGATATTTGCATACCAAATATAAATTATGTTATAGAATTCTTCTATATTTTATCTTTTGCTAAAGAAAATAATTAGTTGAATTACGCGTTTTTATTTATTTTAATAACCACCTGAAAAAATAATAACAATATCTAAAAATCTTGTCAATAAAATGAACAATGTTGCATTTTTTTGATTTAAAAAAAAATTCCTTCTTTAATTACTAAAAGTAAGGATCTTGAAGCAAAAATATCATTATTATTTGTAGTCAAAGGCATGACTTAAAATTGTTAGAGCAAAAACATTAACACTTTTCCCGTTTCTGAGTGCATCCGATTTTTTTAGGAGAATAAATTTATCCTCCAATTCTGAAGTCTTTTCACTTTCCACGCGCAAAAGGGGGGCGAGCTTAAAATTTTCTAGCAAGGATACCAAATCTGAAAAGGTACCTTTATTCGTGGCCACCATTGTAAGGACTGTTCTGAAATTTTTATGTTTACATATTTATATTTATATGGATTTCTACTTATATAAACATCTTCAATTTTTTCATATATGTGTCTTTCTCCTTAGGAAGGAGTTTCTTTGCTGTTTTTAAATTCTTGTTTCTCTTTAAATTCCGAAAAAAAACAGCTTTCAAACTGAAAGTTAAGAACTATTATCTTCAGTACACTCTTTTTCGCTGCCATTTCTGTGAGAAGAATCTGAAAGATTGGTTTAAAGTAGTGGAAAACTGTTTTCCTTTCCTTTATTACAACAGTATATCTTCGCAAAATCCATTGCTGTAAGAATAATCTTCACTTTTTATTGTTATATCATCCTCAAGGAATTGTAGTTTTTAAAGCGTGGATTCTAAGATAGGTAGCTAGCCCAAGATGTTGATCAATATTTTTTATGCTGAAGTGTATTCGCGACTGGATTTTTCCATGCTGATACTGCATCCACCCAAGTCCCTCAAATAGTCCTTTTTTCTGGCTCTTTTCAGAAAAAACTGCAAATCACTTCATATTTGGGATTATTGCCGATGCCATTTTGATTTCCTTGTGGCTCAATAAAATTTGTACAATCAACAAAATTTGAAGGATTTTAGCAATTTTCAAGAAACTTTCCGTTGTTCTAAGTATGGCAGGTGAGAGCCGTCCTTTCTCAAAATTTTTAATAAATATCAAATAGAATTAAGAAGAACTGAAAGTAAAAAATGGCTGAAGAAATATTGTCGTTGAAAATATCATAAATCGAATAAAAATTATTTTGAGATTGTATACCAAAGAATCTACGGAGTCGTTAAATTATTTTGCCGGATCCGATTCCGAATCTGGTTCCTGAAAAAAAGCCGATTCCTCCGATTCCGATGCTGATTCCGATTAATTAATGCGTACCCATCACATTTATTATATATATATATATATATATATATATATTATATTATATAAGTATAAATTATATATATATAAAATATATATATATATATATATATATATATATATATATATATATAATTATATATAGATAGAATATATATATATATATATATATTAATATATAATATATATATTATATATTAGTGATGGACGATTAATCGGAATCGGCATCGGAATCGGAGGAATCGGCTGTTTTTTCAGGAATCGGAATCGAATCGGAATCGACAAAATTGTACCGATTTCTTTGACCGATTCTTTGGTATACAAATCTGAAAATAATTTTATTCGATCTTTATGATATTCAAAAGACAATATTTCGAAGTTGCCATATGATTTTGTTCAACCTTTCACGTATCTCACACAGCATCTAAATAAGTGATTGTCTTCAAAATGTTATGGAAGAATAGAAAGCTGCAGGGTTTACAAAGAAGGATTCAGGTAATTACCTTGGCTTTTTACCAGCTCTTGGCAACTAGTTCTCAATGATTCCATATTTGAACAAAGAAACGGGAAAAAAAATATATCCAGTGGCAAAACAATTCGTAGGTCATTCTTTTAATCACCCCTCCAAGCTTATTGGCCAAGCATGAAGATTAATCAAACTAGATTTAAGTTTTACCACAGCACATATTTATATCAGGATATAGCAAACTAATGTAATTAGCCAGTATCGCATTGCTTTCAAAATTTTTTTCAACAAAAGACAGCTCTCATTTCTTATTGCAGTGATCATTCAAAACCTGCATGCCTAGAAACAACGGACAGTTTTTGAAAATTGCTAAAATACTTAAAAAATTTTGATTGATTGTAAAATTTTATTGAGCCACAGGGGAAAATGCGAAATGGATCGGCGAATAAATTCCCAAAATATGAAAGTTTGATCTTGCAATTTTTTTTGGAAAAGGGTCAGAAAAAAGGACTATTGAGGGACTGGGTCTACAG
>JABUQX010021311.1:0-12500 GCA_015478945.1 Trachelipus rathkii | reverse complement strand
ACGCTAAGTTGAATTCACCAGTGATAAGAAAAACAATAAATAGTAGAAAGAACGTAGGATGAGATCTAGTATTCAAAAAGCATTATCTTCCAAGCCCCACATTGCAAACTGTTTCATACTCTTCTTTTCACTTTCAGTTATAAAAATTTAAGTATTCACGAAATTATATTTAAAGGGTCTGTGACCCACTCCTATTTATTATACAAATAAAAATTATCTATATTAATCAGATTTTCAAAACAAACAATATAAAAAAAGAATGTTTTAATAAAAAGAGAATAAACATCAAAATTATTTTAAACCACCTTCCATCTTATTAATTGGTGTACCCGAGGAGCGTGAGGATTTAATTCTCTGTTTAAGTTGATTAATGGACAACTCATCTACTCGCGCTACATAGTTTTGGGTAAACCCCCAGAACGAAACCATCAGTCATTACAACCTTTTGATAAAAGAGGGCCAGATAAGAATAATAATAATAAATACGCGCGGTGATAATTAATGAAAGTGGCTAGAATTATCTAATCCCAAGTGAAGTTAAGAAAGAAATAAAATTATCTATATTAAATAATAAATGAAAAGCCTATTCTTGTGTAAACGTGAAGAAATTTCTGTTTAAAATTAAACGAAAATAGAAAAGTCGTTACCAAAAAAAAAAAAAAAAAAAAAAAAAAATAAACAAACTGAAAATCACCGTGCCTTTTGCAAAAAAAAAAAAAAAATTATTTTAACCGAATTAAGAAACCAGAAAAGGCTTGGTCCTGTTAATTAAAAGGGGATGGGTAGAGGAGAAGACTCCTCGCCCACTAAAATCCCCAAAAAAAGCACTTCGTGAAAGCCTCTAGGATAAAATTTGAAATTAAGAACAGCGAGCCAAAAACAATAAACACGAACAACGAAAGAAAATAAAGCCTCCACGATGAATTCGAGGGCTAAATAAAATTGGGAAGAAGTACAAAATACCCCAAAAGAAAAATTGAATGGCTGCTAAAGACCGCCACTGCTCATGAGGACGATCGGTGAAGTCTCTATGCTCCCATATGGTTTGTGTTTTTTAACGAAAGTAATTTTTGTAAGTAAAAATTTAATCTTATAATTATTTGTTTCAAAAAAAAAAAAAAAAAAAAAAAAATTAGTTAAAATGTATTATAATTCGGGGGCAGAAAAACGTGTTATGAAAAAATGAAAAATCAAAATAGACGTCTTTTTCTTATTGATAATTATAGAATCTTGTGTATATTTTAAATACCACGTTTACACTTTGTAGGAGGCTGGGGATCCCCTATCCTTCCGTACTTCTTTACCCCCCGAAATTGGGAGGGAAAGAAGGTTGAACTTGTAAATGTAGAACTTAAAAAAGATGCTTGTACACGGCCTTGTTAGGAGTGTCCGTAGAAAAAAAAAAATCCTTCTTTTTTAGAAAGGAAAGTTGTAATTATTTTTTGGATAAGAAAAATTATTTGGTAAAAATTTTACGGCTAAGGAAAATCGTATGTGTAAAATGGACTTTTTAGGAGATCCGTTATTATTCATATAATAAAAATTCTGACGGGAATTCCCATATTTTAAAAATTATTGTATTTTATTTATTGATTTTAATAATTAGATTAGGATGTTCGGTTCTCCGATGGAAAAAATTTATTAAAATTATTATAATTAGTAATTTACGAATTTATTTTATGTGTCAATAGTAAGATCTGTCTGATTAAAATTATTTTTATAATGTTTTATGGGGCCGAGTTGTTATATTTTCTTCGAATTCAAACGAAAGTACTTTAAAATTTATCATACCATAAGGGGGAGGAGCTATGAACTCCTAAAGAACTCTGACGTCATCGCGAGTGGGTAGGCTTAAGGCACAGGCTGTATAGTACCAAAAAGTTGGTCTCCAAAAATTGAAATAAATTCTCGGAATGTTTCTGCCGACTTTAAAATTTGTTTTAAAAAAATGTATTTTTTAGAATTAAAGGCTGAGTGTTCTCCTTTAAACCTGGATGCACCATATTGGTACTAGGCTAGTAGCTAGTACGAGATAAAACCAATGCTATTATAATCTGTAATTGTAATGGTAAAGCATTATTATGTACGGGTAAAATACTTGCATCTTATAACGATCACAACTAACTGTTTTTTATTCTTTTTTGTTAATATTATTTAAATTTTAAGTCAACCAATAAGAGTCTTTTCCCTGACCGGCGATATATGACGCCGAAACGAGGGAAGAAGTTAGTGAGGCAGCCGAGATCAATGCCATAAGATGTGTCCCGGGCATCGCCCGGGCACACAAAATACCTTATTTTTGTAATAAAATTAAAGGTGTTATACTATAATTAATGTTCTTATAATAAGATCTTTTTTTTAAGTGTCATTTGATACGCTAAGTTGATTCACCAGTGAAAATAATAAGATAAAAATTAGAAAGAACGGTGAATGAGATCTAGTAATGAACATGGCATTATATTACATGCCCCACATTGCAAACTGTTCCAAAGATTAAAAATTGTATAATATTGATATGGGGATTTAAGTATTCACGAAAATATATTTAAAGGGTCTGTGGCCCACTCCTTATTTATTATACAAAATAAAAATTATCTATTATTATGTGTGAAAACAACAATATAAAAAAGAATGTTAATTAAAAGAATAACATCAAATGTCTATTAAGACACCTTCCTCATATTAATTAGTTTTCCCGAGCGAGAGGTGAGGGATTTAATTCTCTGTTTAATTTATTAATGAACTCATCTACTCGCGCTACATATATATATATATATATAGGTAAAATTATGGCGTTTTCTCTTTCTCCTGTACAAATTTTCCCAAAGGGCTTACGAGAATTGTTCTTGAGAGCGACGAATTATATAAAATTAATTTAACCTCTGCACTTTATAATATTAACGGATATGATACAGAAATTTTTAGTGTCTAAAAAATTTCAGGGGGAGCCATGGCACCCTGCATACGCCACTAATTACTGTATAGTATATATAGTAATATATATATATATAATATATATATATATATATATATATAATATATATATATATAATAATAATATATATATATATATATATATATATATATATATATATATATTATATATATATGATTAAATGTTTTGTTATTATAAATTAAACGATGCGGAAATATAATTACCTCATTGATTATAATATCTTCTGCTTCTGAATGTCTTTTCTTATAAGTTATCTGATGGTATATGCAACATGGACGTCTGTAAGGTTTTTACTTTCAGAAATTTCTCGAGTATGTGTGTATTGTGAAGTTCTGTACCTTATTGGTGCTGTATATCTTTGTATTCGATTTTTCCTCTGTACTGCCTCTTCTTCTTCTATGGTGTTTGTATTCTTTCTCTTGTTTTTAATACTTATGTATTCTTTATCTTATTCTTATTTCATTATATATCATTTAAATATTAAATACAAATTTATATTAATAATCTTCTTTCTATACTATATTTAATACCTAATGAACCACTAAGGGCAGCTCACTACAACATCTTCACCCATCCTTTTGTTTTTCTCTAATTCATTAGAAGAAAAGTCTTGTCCGCTAGTAGTTAAACATTATCTTGAAGTATTTTCTTAATTACCACAATTATTTGTGAGAAAATCAAGCCAGTGTTGGTTTCTCCCTAATCCCATTTTATCGCTTTATATTCTCCATAATGTATATTCCTTTATATATTCCCATGTTTATCTCAGATTCTTTTACTTTCGAATTTCTTTTCAGATTTTATACCTTCCTCTAGTGTTTACTATCAGTTCATTACCTCTATTTTATATGGATTTACCAGTAGTATGCTCTCTAAATTTGTTTATAATACATAGCGTTATCTATTACTTGTGTTAAACTCACTGCTTCGGCCTCTATAACAGACTTACTAACTCTTTTACTTTTGTTGGAACTCCACATGATCGCTCCAGCTCTGTTCATATCGTCCACTATGAGTATAATGTTACCCAACTGATTTCTTTCACCCTCCATGCTAGCAAACGAAGCATCGCAAAATGCCACCATACTGATGTTTTCACTGAATCTTTTATATTTTATTTCTTGTTGTTCTGCTTTACATTGGATAACTAACTTCCTCAATTCATTGAACCTATTGACATTCATTTCCTCTTCTGACACACTCAATTTGCTCACCATGAACGAAATTTCTGGTCTTGTATTTCTTGCTAACCAGTTCAAATGACCTAATATAGATCTGTACTCAGTTATTTCTTTTCCCTTCAGTTTTCTATTTCCATGCTCTTTCATCGTATTTGGTATCTCTTATTTTTTTTTATGTATTCTTCTTGATCCACTATAAGTTCATAATTTCTCTTGTGTATTCTCACCCCCAGGTATTTTATATCATTTTTACTGCTACTACCTATTTCGAATTTTGCAGACAGTTTTGCTATTATTTCTTCTTCGAATTTGTTATTACCGGTCTGCAATATATCATCAACATGAAAACACATAATTCCTTGCAATTCTCCTTCTCTTATGTAATTGAATAATGTTGATTCTAGAGGTGATTGTCTTAACTCCATTTTCATTAGCTCTTCTTTTAATGATATATACCATGCCATAGCAGCATCCTGAAGACCATATACCGTTTTCTTTAAAAGCCACAGTTTTCCTTGATCAAATTCTTTCGGAGGTTTGATAATTACTCTTCTTTTAATGTTGTTTCCTTGCAGATAAGCTGTCTTAATATCTATAGAGTTAATATCCCAACCTTTTTGCTGAGCTATTATCAATATCATTCTTATTGTTTCTATAGATACAGTAGAAGCGTCTTTTCTTTCCGACACATCCTCCTCAAATCCTCTAGCCACTAGTCTAGCTTTCATTTTTCTTATTCCACTTGTTGATACCTTTTCCTTTACCAGCCATCTGGTTGATATCGCCTGTTCTCCCGCATTTTGTAATTCCTCATAAACATCATTCTTCTTCCAACTTTTCAATTCTTGTTCCTTTGCTTCTTTTATGTCTTGTCTCCTATGACTTAAGAAAACCTCTTCATGTTCATATTCCTCTTCAGACATCTCTTCTTCATCCTCATCTGACTCATCCTCAACATCCATCTCTGTATCCTCATCTTCTTCATCATTCTCGTCGTGATAATTTTTAAAATCATCGTAATCCTTTAGGTCTATCCAGTAACGTTTTTTCGTATTAAGATCTATTATGTTATAACAGTGAGAGTACTTTTTCCTATTAGCCTTACCAGCTCTATTCACTATTGTACACCTTAGTTCAGCATCATTTTCTTTCTTTTTCATCACATATGTGTTTCCAGGTTTAATGTCTTTCATTTGTAAATTCTCTCCAATCTTCTTTTTTTATCCATCCACCGTACGCATCTTTTATTAATTTTGTTAACTTTTCTGCACTGCAATGGGCAAATTGAAGGTGTAGTTTACCGATTTTATGGATTCTATCATTACTTTTATTTTTTATCCATTCATCTCTTTCTTCGTTCAACCAGCAGTATCTTCTTAACTTACCCAGGGATATACAGACATGTCCTGTTTCACTCTCTATTGTTCTCACATTTTTTATTTTCATATCCAATATACCTATAGTTTTATTATACACATCGTGTATCATTTTCATCCGTTCCATTGTCCTTCTTCCTAATAATAGAGGTATATTTTCTTCAATTACGGTTACTTGTATAGCAAATCTTTTGTGTTTTATGCGTCATGGAATTTCTATTTCTTTTATTATCTGGTAGTCTGTTTGTCCAAAGGTTATCTCTCATTCCTTTTTCTTTTGGCTTTTATTGATGTATTTCAAAACTTCCATATCCATGCCTGCTAGTATTGTTGCTAGTCATATCTCCCCTACTACTGTTGCATTGCTGCCGGTATCTAAAATGGCTAACATTTCCTCTCTCATATTTTTATTCTCTTGCACTGTGTTCTGCAAATACACTCTACTATTCACTCCTTTATCTTCCCTATAATCTCTTGCCCAGTGTCCTTCTTTCTTGCATTTATAGCATCTATTTTTATTTTTTTCATTCCACCAACATTCGTTAGTGCTATGGTTGTTGTATTGACATATCTCACAACATTCCTTCTTCTTATTTGCAGTAGCAAAATTGTTTTCTGCACTCATCCATTGTCTTTCGTTCCTTCTTCCTTCTTTAGTTACTCCAGAAGACATAATATTCATTATAGATTTTTTTGTATCTTCATATTCAAACGGGTACCTTTGATCTTCTTTATAGGATGACAAATACCCCTTTTTCTTTCCATGTCTCCTTCATTCTTGACCTACTCTATCCAATTTACAGGCAATGTATTTTTTTTCATTTGCACATTTTCAATTCTTTCACATTTTTTCATCATCCTATCAAATCTGCTTACATACTCTCTATACTCCTCTTCCTCATCCTGTCTTATATTGTCAAAATCTTTTATTTTACATATTCTTCCAAAGATTGATCTCTTACATTTCCTTAATCATATTCTCAACTTTTTTCTTATTAAATATGCTTCCGATTCAGACTTTTGTCTTAATCCGCACTTTCATCCGTTTCAGTATGCACATCCGTTGAGGATATGTGATATGCTGGCCCATCTAATTATACTGTACTGCCTTACAGAGAAGCCTTCCCGACAATCCACTAAACCTAATCATACTTTTTATTCTTTACAAAAATTTTGTTACCCGCATATGCTAAAATTGTTCCTCTCCAATACCCAAATTTTTTCAGAATCTACTGAATTAGAGTAACGTCTGATCCTAAAAATACACAATTAACTGCACACTAGTTACCTTTTCTTCCACCAAAATTTCTATCTGCCCGCCACGAAGTAAACTTAATGCTCTATAGGTTGAGACTTTAGCTCCCTTCTCTTTTTAACTGCCCTTTTCAATTATAGCTTTCATATTGTTCTTCAGTTATTGACATTGTTTCAAATAACGAGAGAAATTTGTATTTAACTGATTAAATGCTTTGTTATCATAAATTAAACGATGCGGAAATATAATTACCTCATAGATTATAATATATTCTGCTTCTGAACTTGTATTGTAGTCGAATATAATATCTTCTGCTTCTGAATGTCTTTTCTTATAAGTTATCTGATGGTATATGCAACAAGGACGTCTGTAAGGTTTTTACTTTCAGAAATTTCTCGAGTATTTTTGCATTGTAAAGAGCTGTAAATAATGGGCAATCATTGTAGTTGTAGTCCGATTTTCTCTTTTACTGCCCTCTTCTCTCCCCTTCTATGGTTTGTTTTTGTATTCTTTCTCACTTGCAAGTTTTTAAACTTAGTAATTCTTTATCTATTCTTCTTTATTATTATCATTTAAACTATTAAATACAAAATTTTACATTAAACTCGTGACACGATAGCTAATGATCTAATACTTATGATACTAAGTTTTTGTTAAACTTTTCAAAAACAATATATAAAAAACTGTCAGATCGTTTTTATAAACAATATTTTCGTAAAATGTCAAAATTTTGTTATTCACTATATGACGACTTAGTATATTCACAGTAGAGGAATTATATTAGCTACATTATTAATTAAGTCGAACATACTACTTTAATATATATTAATATATATCTATTATATATTATTTATATAATATTATTTATACATAAAATATATATATTATATATACTACATATATATATATTATATTATAAATAATTTATTATATATATCATCAAAAATTTATACTAAAATTTACACACATTTATATTGAGACATATATATATATAATTATATATATTAATTATATATATATAAAAATTAAAATTAAAGTAAAATTAAGTGAGTTATTAACTATATATATATATATCTCAGACGCGCTCGGTTATAGCTCAGGGGGGGGCTGAGTGGGGCTGCAGCCCCCCGCTAAATTAATCGAACTGCAATTTTTTCAGCAGAAAACAAAACTACAAATATATATATATTTATATATATATATATTAATATATTATTTCTTATATATATATATCTATATATTACTATAAATAAGTATATAACATGAGATATTTACAAATCTCCGAATGAACATTTATATAATAATAAATATATTATAATATATATATATATTTATATATATAAGAACACCATGATACTATAGAATTCCTCACACAAAACCAGATTATCTCTATAAAGAAATTAGATTCAATATATTAGAAAAATATGAAGCATAGTCAAAACAACCTGACACTCTCTATCATATAAGAAAACATCGGTGAAGAAAAAATAAGAAAAACTTGTACAATATTGAATAACTTGATAAACGTTTAAGTGTGAGCCTTGGTATAGTACAGAGGTTCCGATGAAATTAAGGGGCCCTCAATTGTGACTACTCTGAGTAGTATCGGATATTGAACTTATCAACTGCCATCACTGACAATCGCACAGAAATTTAAAGAGCACTTTCCGCTAGGTCATCAGAGCAATATGTATACAAATGTTTTCTCGAACGCAATCTCCTTATGTATTCTATCAAGAGATATAAATTAAGAACCTGGGCTTAACTAAATTCAATGTTAACGAGTCCGATGATAAGAATTGAAATATTACAGTCATTTAGTCGGCTTATACAAAAAAGAAAAATAGTGGAAAAAGTTAATAAAAGTTAAATTTTTATTTCAGTATTAGTCTGATGAAACAGATGGATTTTCCCAAACAGAACAGTTTTAACTTTGTGAGGTACGCGATTTGTGGTGATGGCGTGATACTCCTTTTACTTTAAGAGAAGGATTTTTATCATTTTGGTTCCGGTTTATTGATATCTTCAGGGAAAGCATTTGGGCAATATGTAATTTTTTGGAGAGGCCCTTGGTTTAAAACTCGAAATTAAGAGGCCAAGGTATGAGGAGTAGCTCTTCCATGAGAGGCGATTTCCGAGGAGTGCAATCTATCATTCGGAATGATGAATGAGTATCCTAAAACTCTATACACACATTAGAGTGTAGCGAAGACACAATTCGTTTAAATTTATTATGTCTCTGCTATGACTCTTTCACTCAACATTACGCGCAACTATTACGAAATCTGTTCTCTAGAGATATAACATCTCTTCGAAAAAGTCACTTTTTCTTTCGAATAGTCCGAAAGCGCCCAAACTTCTGGAAGATAAATAAAAGTTTTTCTAGTATCCAAAATAACAAGAGGATCAGAAAGATGTGGGAGACAAGATGGTGTGAACGGCATGATGCGGTTTTCCTTTTTAAAAGAGACTCTTGAGCCAATATTGCGTCATTGAAGAAATAAAAGTATGACTTGGTGAATTATCACAGAAAGCTACTTCGCTGTTAAAATTCAATCAGTAATTAGAATTTTATAATACATTATTCGTTTTTAGGTCAATTTCTTTTTGCTGAAACTACAGGGCCTACACTCGTTATTTGCTCGGAGGAAAATAACAGTTACAAGCGAGATGTTGTTCACATTTTGGACAATTGTGTCTGACCGTGCAATACAACAGTAAAAGACATTATTCAATCTCGAAACAAGATATGACAAATGCAAGACACAGAGGCTTATAAAAAACCATATTACACAGCTAAAATGTTCTGCGACAAGAGACTTAGATGTATTGAAGTAACAATTTCCGGAGAACTTACTTAAAGTTTCCAGAAACAGATCGTTGTAAATTGTGCCTACATCAGATCCCGACATATTTTCAAAATCTCATATACCTCATTTATATATATATTTTTCCCGTTATTGAATGAATTTGACCATAGATATTATCTTCAGATGTTAAGTGAGAAAACCGATTCTTGTTCAGCTGGAACCCACTATATTTCACTTAAAAGTATATTTTTAAAATGCAATGTACCTTATAAGCATCTTGAAAAAAGCATCCTTTTATAAAGACGATCTTCCAGACCCTCACGAGGATACACAAAAGGAGAGTGGTGTATCTGGCAGCGTAAATGGTGTTTAGAAAATGAAAAAACAACTGCGAATCGTGTGCTTTGGCTAAGTGGTGACATATGAGGAGGTTTCGCTAACATGCTTCTCCTGATATCTTGGCCAGTATTGCTGTATCCACCGCAACAGTAGAAAAAATCTTTTCGACATTAAGGCGTCTGATACGTATTTACCGAATAGTGTTGGAGAGGATCGCACTACAGGTCTTGCTTTTACTGTCAATTCTTCGAGATCTCAGCACAGAAGTCAGATGAAAATAATTTGAATCACTTCAGTCAAAAAGCAAGGAATTGCTGATAATTGACCTATAAAACGATGGTAATGAGTTCTTATCAGAATTTTATTTTTAATTATATATATTAATATTATATATATATATAATATAGCTATATACATAATATATTATTATATATAATTTATAACCATAAAAGTATATATATATATATAATTACACATATATATATATAATATATATTATATATATATATCATTAATAATATATACTATATATATAATATATATATATATATTATATATTTCACTAATCCTCTCCCAGGAAGGATTCTTCATCATGTCAGCCGCGCAAGCATCTTTCTTCAGACATCCCTTTCCTGCACTATTCCTCTTCTCTTCAGAGCTTATTTTCGGTAGCTGACATCTTTCCAGAGAGTCTCCACCGATTCCGCCCATCTTTTCTTCGGTTCTTCAATCCCTTGGAAGACTTCCTGCCCTCTGGTGTATACAGTATTCCTTCCCACATCTTCTTTTTGAGGCATTCTCTCTGCGCATCCTACTCCAGATGTCCCCACCTCTCAATCTGCCCACATCCATTTCAGTCTCATCTTCTTCACCCTATATCTTCTAATAACTTCCTCTTTATTCTGGTTCTCCTACTTCTTTCCAAATCATTGTTCTTAATATCTCATCTCCGCAGCTTGTGATTCTACTCTCCTCTCTTCTCGTTGTTGTCCATACGCTTTCTGCTCGTACAACAGTGTCGAGTCAGTATAAGGCTGTTTAACAATCACTTTTTTTCTCTATTCGCGTTTCTATCTTTCATTATGGGGTATACCACTTTCATACTAATCCATACTTTCCATTCTTCGCGTAATCTCTCTCCACTTCCTCCCTTCCTGTAAAACATCCTCCGAGATAATTGCAGGTATTTACCGCCTTCCCCTCCTCTCACCACCATCCTCATACCCTCCTCATTTCCTCAGTTTACTGTTTAAGTCATCTTTCATGGAATCTGGAACATCCTCTTCATCTTGCTACCCCCAACCACTCGCCCCAACTCAAAAAATCTCGAAATCGTTCCGCTTCTCTCGCTCCACTGCCAGAACCGTCGGCATATGCCATTAATGTCCCTTCAAATTCTCCCAGTCTCCCTTTCACTTTCCTTATCACCCGTGTAATTATAATATAACAACAGTGGCGATAAAACACTCCCTGTTCACTACCTGTTTTTCACCTCAACCATGCTATCGTTTCTCCACAAAAACCGCTATCTCTAAACACACATATCTATAAACTAACTTACAATACTGTATACTTATCGACTCTATATCGTATCTTACATGTTCTGAATTGCTTTTTAATCTAGCCCTTCACACATATTCCTCTCCTCCATAGCTTTTCTTCCTTGGCACCGAATCAAATGCTTTTTGCTGCAGATCGATGAAAGCTACAAAGAACCTCTTGCCATATCCAGCTTCTCCGAGACCATTCTCAGAGTGAATAAGAGGTTGTCGTTCCTCTTCCTCTTCTATACCCGTACTTGCTCTTCTCCGATTCTCGGCTCTACTTTCTCTCTCAATCCTCTCCAATTTTCTTTCGTATATTTTCGTCCGATGGTCCATCAGTGAAATGCCTTATAATTATTACAGCTTCCTGCATCTCCTTTACCATTATATATCGGTATTATTATTGCTTTGCCTCACCTTTGACACTTTCCCTCTCCTCCCACTTGTTCATCAAAACTGCAGGATTCTCCCCTGCAGCTCCTCTCTCCCGTCCACCCCAACTCCACAGCCACTCATCCTCTCCTGGAGCTTAGCCTTCTTCATCTCTTTTATAGCCTCCTCATATTCCTCCAGTTATCCTCTCCGCCTTCCTCTCTCCGCTCTTCCATCTCCTCTCGTTGATTCTCTGCAGCTTCTTTCCTCCTTTGTCTCGCTCTTGTACATTCTACATTTAGCTAGATGCCCTTCTGGGCATAGTTAATTCTGGGTCCTTCTTATCATTTCTTTTTCTTCTGGCTCACAAGAATTTGGCCCTCTCCGTTCTCTCATATTTCACATATTTCTAGTTACGCTTCTTCATGGTTTTCATATACGCTTCGCCATCGTTAAGAAAGCTTTTTCTTTTTCAGTTTCAAACTTCTCTCGTTATTTCTCCTGCCATATATACTATATTATATATATAATAAAAATTTATATATATATAAGTAATATTTTAATAATTAAATCTTATATTTAAAACAATATTATTAAAATTTTTTAATATATAATATTATTATCATTATATATATATATATTATTATATATATATATATATATATAT